>LN483755.1:83170-120882 GCA_900002565.1 Culicoides sonorensis
GTAGGAAAGACGACGCAATAGACAAGAGAGACGTCTCAAGTGATCTAGATCCCATTTTTTTTATTTTAAAAATCGGATCGCACACACCATGCAATTCAATTGGTTTTTGTATAAGCTTTTCATCATACTTGTTTAACACAATCTTTTAGTTTCAAGAAAGTGCCCAGCATTGACTAAATCAAATTAAAGCGTATTTTCAAATAAGGTGTTAGACTGATATCTCGATTGAAAATTATCTTTACATCTTTCTTAAGGATTTCATTCCTTAGTATAGAACTCAAAAAAAATTACACAGACCTCGAACGTTATTCACTGTTTTAGCATATGCTACTTCTAACTCATACATTTCTTCATCGTTATTGACTTCGTCATCGGACACATTACTTGATACACGCCTTACTTTTCGTTCAATCTTACACAACATGACTCAAAAGCTTCTCGTCTCATCTTCTCGCTCTTCTCAATTTCAATTTTCACTTGTCAACTTGAAAATATAGGCATTAAGGTGGACACAGTAACAAAACTTTTGACTCTCGTGTAAAAGCACCCGAGAGTCGATAGTGAGGCTATATCGGGCGAGAGTATCGAGTCGATACTATCGGCGGGATACCTTTACTTCTGAGCCTGAAAATGGTCAAAAGCCCAAAATGTCCGATTTTTTCAAATATTTTCTTTTAAATTTTCAAAATGGCGAAAGTTTTTCAAAATGGCCGTTATTTTAAAAATGACCGTTTTTTTTCAAAATGACCGTTATTTTCAAAATGACCGTTTTTTTCAAAATGACCGTTTTTTTCAAAATGGCGGTATAAGTATTAAAATTAAAACTTAATTATATTCAATGAAACGAGTCCCACCGAAATGCACTTTTCTAAACCGCCCAGTGGTTAGAATTTCCCATTTTTTTTAATATGAATGAGAAAAGTGTTGCTTTGACGCAACGGATGACGCAAATAAGTTAACAGTAAATTAGAATTCCTAAAATTAACGTAAAATAAAAAAATTTTGACTTTTGGCTCTACTAAGTTCAAATTCTGACAAAAATAAACACAAAAAAAAAACTAATGAACAATTTTCTTCAAAAATTTCCAATTCATACTCAAAAATTTACTTAATATAATTGTTGGGTTGTGAACGATAGCGGCGATCGTTTGTTGACCGTTGTTTTGCAAATGTTTTATAAAAAAGCGAAGCTGCGAAAATCAAAATATTTTAAGATTTAGAAATGAATATTTTATCTCTCTCTCTTTCAAATAACTTTCTCCACGTAGTAAAAATTTGATATCACAGCAAAAACATTTTTTCGCCAAACTTGAAATATTTTGATATCGAAATTTCCCAATTTATGTAAAAATAACTATAAAATTTCAAGATATGATTCCTTCTGATTATTAAACCTTAAGCCTGAAACTATAAATCAACTAGTTGTAGTCGTTAAAATAAAAAATAAGAGAAACAGAGAGAGAAATTTTAAAAAGAGAAATTATTTTTACCAAATTTAAAATATTATGATATCAAATGCCCCGCTTCTTCAACATTTAGCTGTAAAAATAAATGTTTCACCAAACTAAGAATATTTAGAATTCGAATACTCCTCTGCTTCGCAGCTCTGCATTTAGGTATAACAAAATTACTTCACCGAAAATAAATTATTTTGATATCACAAGAGAGAGGAATTTGATAGAGAGTTTATTAACCTTCATCCTGTCTTTAAATCGACAACTTAATCCGGTCTTCAGGGACTTAAAAATACCTGTAAACAGTTAAACGTTTAAAAGTTCAAAATAATGTAGCAAAATAATATTATTCATCAGAATTATTATACTTAATATAAAAACTACATAGTAATCACATCTAACAAAAATTAACCTTCTGTTTACATCACGTGGGAAATCACGTTATGTACTTTAATGGGTCCTAGGGACCCACGAAAAAGACAGCTAATGTTTTCAAAGCTCTTCTTAATTTTTCCCCAAAAACATGAACCATTTCATTTACATTTATAGTATACTTTGTAATGAAACAGTTTTTGGAATTAAAAATTGAAATAAAACATAATGAAATTTTAAAAAAAGTTTGAAGAGTTTGATTTGGGGTGAATTTTGGGGTTAGTACTCATAGGTCTCCAAAAAACCTTTGAATCAAATCTTTTCGCTTAAAACTAGTTGAATCGTAAAAATAGACGTATTAAGGCTCAATTAAATGATATTGGTTGATAAAATTTAATTGCTATAAATTTTTTGACAAATGTTCTATATTGCCATTTTAAAATGAGATATTACAAGGAATAATCATAAGAATAAGACCTATATTACAATTAACATATTTAAGAATTTAAAAAATGTTCAATGAAATAAAAACTTACATTAAGTACTCTTATGAGTCCCAGAGACCTAACATGCCCTAAAAAAGATCTTATTGTATAATAAACATTAGGATTTTAACGTGATAAACTTCCTTTAGTAATCCTTAGTTAACATAGTAAAAGATATGTTTGATTTAACACAAGGATAACGATAAAAAACAGGGATGTAGCTTGAGATGGATCCCAGGGACACAACATATAAACAGAAGGTTAAAAATTAATTATTTGACATGATTTGCTTGTGACAACGGGTCTGTCTGTTGTACATACACTCTTTTTACAGCCTAAACATATCACTTCATTTTTCACCGCTTTTTATCGTATTGACAGGATAGAGGTTAACCCATTAACCACCGCTGGTCGATTTTTCGACCAGTAACTTTGGAGCCGGATTTCTCCTAGAAGTTCACAAAATAATTTTTCAAATTTTCAATATAAATAATTAGATATGAATGTCAGTTATGCCAGTTAGGCCAGTTATTTTGATTTTTTCGATTATTATAACAAAATTTTAATCAGAAAGAAGATGGAAAGTCTAGTTATTTTTTCCTCTTTGTACAAGAATTCTGTACGTAAAATTTTTCGAAGAGCATAAATAAGTATAAAAGTGTTTCAAAGTGTATAAAACAGGGCTCAGGTGTAAGAAAATGTAAAAAAGCGTAAAGAAGAGCAAAATCAGATGTAACAAAGTGTATAAAAGTGTAATAAAGAGCAAAATTGGTATTTAAAAACACCCTGTTTTTCTAGGAGAGGCGGTTAATGGGTTAATCAAAGCAAAAGAACGAGAGGTGAAGATGCTTATAATCAGCGATGTCACGTAAAGGGTTCTACCGGTTGGATAGAAAAAACTTTTCCCGAAAAATTCTGAAAATTTGAACGAATTTTTTGTAATAATTTTTCTTGATTTTTTTCATTTAAACACTGTTTTAGTGGTAAAAAAAAATTTTTTGAAAATTAATACCTTCTGGAAAAAAGTGACTACAAAATTAGCGAACCGGTACTCCATATTTTTACGTGACATCTCTGTTTATAATCAGACAAATAAGAACCATCTTTAACCTAAATAGGATGAACAAATATTTTGACAAGTAAAGAGAAACGCCAACTTCTTTTTTTATATACAAAATCGGCCCAAAAGGAATTTCCATTTGGAGAACTTTTTTTCATTCTGTTAATTTAATTCAATTCTGTGCCACGACCTTCTTTTATTTGGCACAATGAGCTTTTAAATATTTTTTTATTATATTAGTAATAGGAATTCAAAATAGTATTTCTATTGCATTAATATTTTTAATCTTCTAGGACTTGTTTCAAATGAGTGCATCATCATATCCTGGTATGGCACAATCGTTTTCAACACATAATATGACATCAGTAGGAATGCGTCAGGATTCTATGTGTAAGTAGGATGCATGGTTTAACACTGCATAAATCAATTTTATATTTACCTAAAAATTAGTTAAGTTCATTTCAAATATTATAGAGGACGGAATAATAATTAATTAAGAAAACTTCTTCAAACATTTGTAAAATAAGAGCAACATTAATAAAATGTAATATTATGTTTGTATTGTATATAAGGATGTTCCCATTTTCCTTTTTGTTTTTCGTCTCTCAAAATATTAAGGAGTAAAAATATTAGATAAGGAGGAGTGATGAATAATGATAATTTATTAAATTTTTAAATTACTATTTATAATTAATGTAATATTTATTGAAAAAATAAAATCAAGCAAATAATCTGTATATTCTCTGTATTTTCTGTACATTCAAATTAACAAAATAGTGAGTAAAACTGTCTGTAAAATTTAAAAAAATGAGATCGTTGAATATCTTCTTGGTTTTGAATGGTTTTTATTATTATAATACTTTTATATTTATTCAGATCTACAAAGGGTATGTCCAAGAAAGTGTCGTCACAGACTTTCTGAGACGTCCAGGACCCATAGTCTGAAACTATGCCTTATTTTCGTTGGCCGAGGTGCTCGCGTAAAAATAAATTAGGTGCTCATATAAAAAATTTTTTTAGTGAAAATTTAAAAAATTTCCGTGTGTTTTTCGGATAATTAAAAAAAATATATATTTCTGAAATCTCCTCAACAAGAGCTATGACTTTCCTTACGACACCAAAGACCTAACACGAGCTTGAAAAAAAGATTTTTTTTTCAATACCCATGAATTCTCTTAACAGAATGTGAACACATCGACTTGAAAATCAGTATTATTATTTTTTTTTCATGTAATTTAAATATGTAAGAATGGAATGGTAGTTAATTTTTATCCTTTTTTTGACGAAATGTATTTTTAAAAAATTCTTGAAATTTTGTCCCTTATATGGGACACGGGGAGTCAAAGGGTTAAAGAAGTTTTTAACTTCTAAAATAAACTTTATAAAAGGTAGATGGCTAGCTAAAAAGTGAAAAACAAGAAACTTTCAAACAAAATAAGGTATTTGAGATTAAACACACATTTGTTAAAAGTTGAATTTTGAGGATTGACTGGAAAACAATATTTTTAAGAATATCAACTTTGGTCCAAGCACTCACAAAATTGATGGTTAAGTTTTTATTTAACTTAGCTTAAGCCTTACCTTATACCTTATTTTGCTTTCTTGTTTTTCACTTTTTAGTTAGCCATCTACCTTTTATAAAAGTTTATTTTAGAAGTTAAAAATTTCTTAAATAATGACCAGAACTTTGTTTTCAATTCATTTTTTTTTTTATTACTATTATTGCAATGTTCCTATTGTATTTAGGGTTACGAATTAGTTTGCCCGGGACTAAGGTGATCTTATTTTCTTCGCTATAAAAATCAGTAAAGAAAAATATAACAATTGCTGGGTACGTTATTATCATTAAATTAAACATGTTTTCTTTTGATTTTACAATAGCTTCCATCAAATAATTCAGTAAAAGTTAAATTCAAATTTAAATTAAAAATACATATTTTTTACTAGTTTTCGGACGTGTTGATATGTTAATTCGGGCACCTACTTAGTTTTCAAACACTACTATGCGGACGAATCAAAGTAAAAACTACACTTAAATGTTAAAAATTCAATTTTATTGATAAAATTACATTACATCACATTAAAATTAAATTTTTTATTTTATTTTTTTTGCGATTTTTTCTTGTTTTTCAAAATAATGTTTTTTTTTTCTTTTGATTTAACTCCTTCAAAGCGGTTTTTTTTCATTATTGATTTTTTTCTTCATCTTGTTCCACTAATTTGTGCCATGTATTCATCGAAATATAAGGTTTTTTAGCAACAAAAAATTTTTTCGTTGCAAAAAATCAAGTATTACAAAGTGATGCTCCAAAGAAGAGTGCTTTGAGCGCACCTTAAATTTAAAGAGGAATATACTAGTGAACTTTTAAGCCTAAGACGAAAGCTCTACCATTTGTCTTCATCGAAATATAAGGTTTTTTAGCAACAAAAAATTTTTTCGTTGCAAAAAATCAAGTATTACAAAGTGATGCTCCAAAGAAGAGTGCTTTGAGCGCACCTTAAATTTAAAGAGGAATATACTAGTGAACTTTTAAGCCTAAGACGAAGGCTCTACCATTTGTCTTCATCGAAATATAAGGTTTTTTAGCAACAAAAAATTTTTTCGTTGCAAAAAATCAAGTATTACAAAGTGATGCTCCAAAGAAGAGTGCTTTGAGCGCACCTTAAATTTAAAGAGGAATATACTAGTGAACTTTTAAGCCTAAGACGAAGGCTCTGTCATTTGTCTTCATCGAAATATAAGGTTTGTAGCAACAAAAACACTTTTCGTTGCAAAAAATCAAGTATTTCTTAGTGATGCTCTAAAGAAGAGTGCTTTGAGCGCACCTTAAATTTAAAGAGGAATATACTAGTGAACTTTTAAGCCTAAGACGAAGGCTCTACCATTTGTCTTCATCGAAATATAAGGTATTGTAGCAACAAAAAAACTTTTCGTTGCAAAAAATCAATTATTTCTTAGTGATGCCCCAAAGAAGAGTGCTTTGAGCGCACCTTAAATTTACTATGGAATATACTAGTGAAATTTTAAGCCTAAGACGAAGACTCTACCTTTTGTCTTCATCGAAATATAAGGTTTTACAATTTAAAAGAATTAATTAAAAGATTTATAGAAATATTTCTTTAATTTAGTTATATTTTATACATTATTTGCTGAATTACATTTAATTGTAGTCATTTTGGCCGTTGAAAAGCATTTTGTGTGTTCATATTTACATTAATATTGGTTATTTTAAGATTTTTTATACTTACTTGATGTAAAAAAACTTGCAACAAATTCAGAAACGAAAAATGCTTAAGGGTTTTTTTTGTTGCAAACTTCACACTCATTTTTAAGACCAATAATTTTGTATATTATCATATTCATATAATCATATTTTATTTACAAAATAACATTTAAACCTTTTGTAAATAGTGATATCTAGGGGAGAATGGGGCATTTTGGTACACGGGGCATTGTTGTATTTCGTTATTTTTAAATGTTTTAATATCACAAAATCAATTTTAACAGTCAATTAAGATCGCTTTTATAAATAAATACTTTTATAAGCTTCCAAAAAGATATTTTATGTTATTTAACTGACACTTGTAAAATTGATGTTTTTCATTTTGAGGAAGGTCAAGTCAGCTTTTCACAAAGTAGAAAAATGTATTTCTCATCAAGAATTTTTATAATTTTTTTTAATTAGATATAATGAAAGGCAAGTTTATAATATAATTAAACAGTTAGAAAAGTAGTTTTTTCAAAACAATTAAAATCATCTATAAAAATTAAAAAAACAACTTAAATGCATCAGTGGGGCATTTTCGTACATCCACTAATAAGACGCATATGTATGTACACAATGTATGTACAAATGTACAAGAATTGTTGTTTTTATTCGTTTACTGGCAAACGAAATTGTTGGAATATGTTAAACCCAAAAGCCTGAAAAATCGCGCTAACACCTGTTAGTTAATTCTTGAAATGAGATTTTAAAATTGTATTTTAAATAAATACAATAGATACAGAAGAAAAAATTCATTACTTTATTATTTATGAAACAAAAACGAAAATGCCCCATATCATGTACGAAAATACCCCATATATGGGGCAAATTTGTATAAATACAACATTTTACTTTATTACAAATTCAGAAAAGATTCTAAAAATAATAATGGTTATGGTTTTCATTTTTCAAAATTCAGATTTTGAAGCACAGATTTGTGTATTAATTTAATTAAATATTATATTATTTATATGTTTATTTTGCATTCAAACTTTCATGAACCAAAGCCCCATCCTCCCCTAATCTGAGAATATCAATTCTCAGCTTGTAACACTAATTCCAATTTGCCTTGTTCAATTATTACAAACACTCTCTATTACAAACACCGGTGCTTCTATTTGAATTTGAGTCTTTTTGAAAATTTAAAAAAAAATTTGACAGCGCTCAAATACAAGCACCGGTGCTTTTATTCGAATACAAGCACCATGGTGCTACTATTCGATTGCAAAATAATATAAAAATCATTCATTAATTAACTCGAAATTCTAATTATAATATTTATTTTTTCTCATTTGAAACAACACCAATAATTAACCAATATCATGATGTTTATCAATTAAAATAACTTTTTTTCAGGAAGCAACTTTACTCGTATAAAATTTTGCATTTTATTTGAGATTCAACCTGTCTTATCAAAGTGCCGTTTTAAAATTTTTAGATAACAATTTTTTGACAGCTTTCGAATACGAGAAATGCGATAAAAAATAAAAACAAACACTTTTTAAAACTTTTCATTATTGTTTTCTTTATTTTTATTATTATTTTAAATAAATTAAATTGATCAGAAATTTTATATAAAGTACAATAAAAATTCATAAATCATTTATAAAAGGGTAAACTCGTCAATTTTACAGTTTACGGATTTGTAAACCGTATTCACCGTATATTAAAATACGAGTCGTTCGACGAGATAAACCAAAGATGTAAAACCGTAAATCTGTTGTTAAAAAACTGTCCGGCACATTTCTGTCGTTGAGAAAAATATGTATACATTAAGCTGTGTTACCTTTTATAAAAATTTTTCAAAATCATTTATCTTTTTGAAAACTTCAGATTCTCCGAATTTTCAAAGTTTTCCGATTTTTCCAGTTTTCAAAATTTTCGAAATTTCTCTAATCATTCGATTTTCCAGGATTTTCCTCAAATTATTTTACTTTTCTGAACTTTCCACATTTTAGAAATTTTCCACGTTTCCTAAATTTTCAGATATTCTTAAATCGGAATTCCAGAATTTTCCAAGTTTCTAGAATTTTCTGATCTTTCTGATAATTCTCATTTTAAGAATTTTCAACATTTCCCATATTTTCCTAACTTTCAAACAATTTTTACTTTTTAGAAATTTTAAGATTTTCCGAATTTTCCGGTTTTTACCGAATTTCCTAATATTTGAATTTTCTGTTTTTCTTTAATTTTCCAAAATTCTTAAATTTTCGAATCTTTCAAACAATTTTAATTTGTAAAAAGTTTAAGATTTTCCGAATTTTTCTTTTTTTCCCGAATTTTTCGAATTTCCTAATACTTTAATTTTCCAAATTTCTTAAATTTTCGAATCTTTCAAACAATTTTTATTTGTAAAGGTTTAAGATTTTCCGAATTTTTCCTTTTTTCTCGAATTTTTCGAATTTCTTAATACTTTTATTTTCCAAATTTCTTAAATTTTCGAATCTTTCAAACAATTTTAATTTTTAGAAATCTAAGATTTTCCGAATTTTACAGTTTTTCCTTAATTTTCCAAATTTCCTGAAACTTGTATTTTCCGGATTTCCTACATTTCAAACTTTTTGAAAATGTCTGCTAGTGAAAATCCGCTTGTGCATTACGAATATGATCTTCATTTTTTATTTATTTCACTATATTTATCAATCTGTCAAATATTTACGAAATACGGAATACGAGTTTAGCGATGAAATTTGAACTGTCAATTCCGTAAAAGCCCGTAAAATTTTTTTCATACAAAATTTTTACGGTAAATACGGCATTTACTCTATTGTACCTTTGCGCAAATGAACCATGATTTGCACACACTCATATATTTAACTAAATTATATCGTAATTCTTACTATCTGAGCTTATTTTATATGAAAGAAACAATAATTAGAGTCTTTTAAACATATTTATATATTCAATTTTCAAAACACTAGTGACATCTATTACACACTTAGTGAACTTTTAAGGATTAGAATTTTGCATGAAATTCGTTTTTTTTTAATTAATATTTAAAGTTTTTGTGAAATGTACAATAAAGCAAATTTAATTAAAATTGAATTTTTTATAAAAAATTAAGTGAACACTTGCGTAATCTAGACATTTTGACTAAAATAAATGTGTTACAAAATCAATTATAACCGTCATATAATTTGAAATTAGGGATACAAATGTGCAAATCATAGTACATGGTGGTTTCATTATGTATGTATGAGAGACAATTATGGATCTGTGTATTTAACTCAAAATTAATAAAATTTCTTATATTTTCATGCAAAATTCTTGATGAAATGAGAAAATACATGGATCAATCTTTCTACAAAAGTGATTTTTAGTCCTATTCACTTTTATTTGAATCGAAAAATACTAAATTAAAAAAATAAAATTCTTAAGTGTGCAAATCATGGTACAGAATAGTACAATTTTATTAATTTATTTACATTTCGTCCGCATTCTCGACAAAGGTCACAAACATGTCTTGTGACTTTTGTCGACGATTTGATTTTCTGATTTGCCATGTAATAGTGCATCTTTATGCAAATTTTTAGACCTCAACTCCGTTTGGTTACGATTTTAGAAAAAAAAAAATTATTATGTGACCGCTAAAATTTTTCATTGTATCAATACAAAAGTAACTTAGCATAAATTTGTTATGATTTTTTAATATTTTGACAAAATTATACAAAAACTTTAATTTTTTTAATATGCAATTTCATTAGGCTTCTTAAGATGTTAATTTTAAGGTTCAGTTTGAAAAAATATTTTGAGCCCTGTGGCTTCTAGAGCCCAAAAGCACTTTCAAAAACCCGCTACTTTGAATTCTGACGAAAAAAAAATATTGGTTCACCGATTAGAAAATTTTGAATTGCATATTGAAGAGGAGTACAACAGTTTATTTACCCTGTTTTCGAAACCTAAAAAAGCTCTCAGGGGCTTCAAGGAACGGGCCAGTACACTTCAAAACTCATTTCTGAACTATTTTTTCTGCCTATTAATTTAGAAAGATTAGTTTCAATAAAAATTATAAAGAGAAAAACATGCATCAGATGATCGGAAGTCACCTTTATTAAGCTTTAAGCCCCAGAGGGTCAAATTGAAAGTTTTATCAATATATGGTTTTATCAATATCTAATCAAATGAAATTGCTTGAAGACCTCGATAAAGCATATCAAATATATATTTTAAAGTGTTCCGCTAAGCAAAAAAAAAATTATGCCTTTGTTCAAAAAAAAATTGAAGTATTCAATTTTTAATATAATGCTCATTTTGGTCATCCCTAATAGCAAATTACGCATCAAAAGATACAGATTTGAAATTTTTTATTGAAATCTTCAAGTAATTTCTTTTAATTTGATACCCCACAAGCCATATATTGATAAAACTGTTTAATTGACCCTCCAGGGCTTAAATCGTTAAATATTTTAGCTCTATCATTTATACTAAATGTAGACCACTCTCTTCTCGATTAATAAATGGAAAAGTAAATCAAAATTAAGTTTACAAAATAAGTTTTTGAAGATTTGGTATTTTTCTAGAACTCTCTGAAATCTCATCATCCTACTTCAGAATTTCAAATATTTGTAACTTTTTAGTTAGGAAACTTTATATTTTGCTTGTGCATTGAAATTTTGGAAAAAAAATCAAGAAAAAGTATGATCGAAAAAAAAAATTTATATGACATGTGACTTTTGTATAGAACACAAAAAATTCAAACCTATTTTTTAGCTTCAAAACAAAACAAAATTTTTTAAACTCCACTTAGAAATGGTGAAGTAAGTCATTTTAGAGTTTTTAAGATTATAATATGAAACAATGTGGAGGAAAAATTTCAAATAAACTAAAAAAAAGCTCTCCTGAAAAATTGCAAAAACCGGGATGTGACTTTTGTCGAGAATGCGGACGATTTAAAAGCAAAAATAAAAATATATTTCACTATTTTAAATCTTCATACGTTGTGATTCATGATGATTACATCAAATTTCATTCTATAAAATACAAGTTTGGTATATTCTGTACTATACACGTTTGGTAAAATAATAAAAGGAATATATAATAATAATTATATCAATAAAAAAAACCATGGGAGTGTGTGAAGTTGACCTCGGATCGAAAAAAATTTCTTTCGGAAAAGTTGTTCAGAATTTTCTATAAACACTCCTACGGCATAAATCTCTGCAAGAACGACGCACCTACATTTTTGGTCAAAATGACTTGATGATGAAACAATTCATTTATTATTGTTGGTATTGGTGAATCTTTCAATTAGTATGATATTATATTAGTATGTGTATGAAATACTTAATATGTACAATGTACACAATAAAGTCAGTTATTTAATGTAGGTATCTTCAAAAAATTTAAATCGCCCAACTAACCGAGTTTTTTGAATTCAGTATGCAAAAATAGGACTAAAATTCTTCGGGAGCACTTCATTTTAACCTACGGCTGACTCCCGATCGTCAAAAATAGTTTTAAAGCTGTTATTTGTCATTTTTATGCATTTTATCATAATTTTTGCCCTAATACATGATAATAAATCATTTTATATGATTGATATCAACTAAAAATTGATTAAATTTTATAAAAATATGAACTAATGATGATTTTTAGCTTGATACATTGCTCATTTTGGCAGGTATTTGACCAGAAATGCTCCAAAATGGCCTTAAATATTCGAAAAAAGTTCATTTATACAAGCGTATCACTAAGAAATCATAGTTAAACAATTATAATCAATTCATATTAGTATTTTATTTTCAAATTTATGTTTTACTGGAAATTATTACAAATTTTCAGCCATCTGTCGCTTATATTTTTGAGATTAGTAGGCTAAAATGCCTCAAAATTGGTCAAAATCACGCGTTTCAATGGAAAATATTACACAAATGAATTGTATCTTTTATTTCAAATAAAATATATGTTGTAAAGAGTTTTTGTGGAAATTTTCAGTCATTTATCTCATTCATTAATAGAGTTATTTGACTGAAAATTACCAAAAATCCACCAAAACCATGAAAAATCAATGAAAATCAATGAGAAAATTTATTTTATTTATTTTGTTTTTATTTTCAAGAGTATTTCCACAAATTTTCAGTCTTTTATCCCATTTATTAATCGAGATTTTCTAAGCTAATTTTTTTATATTGCTGCCATTATCTCTCTCTCTCTCTTTTAAAAATTTTCATGACTAAATGCGGAGCATTTAACATCAAAAATAATGGAGATTTATTAAGCTAATTTTTTAACATCGCTGCCATTTAATCACGTGCAAAAGAAATGCTTGAAGTAGTGCACAGTGATATATGCGGCCCTATGGAAGTGAAGTCAATTGCTGGCTCTCGATATTATTTGACATTTGTTGACGATGCGAGTCGAAAAATTTTCATATATTTTTTGAAAACAAAATCAGCAGAAGAAGTTACTTCAAAGTTCGAAGAATTTGTTAACGAAGCAGAACGACAATCTGATAAGAAGAGAGGAATAGTACATCAAACAACAAACGCTTACACACCTGAACAACGGTGTTGCCGAACGTAACAACAGATCAATCAGTGATAAAGCAAGATGTATGATGATAGATGCAAAAGTTGGAAAAGAATTCTGGGCAGAAGCTGTGAATTACTCTGTGTATCTGTTAAATCGGTCACCGACTTCTGGTACAAAAATGACACCGTATGAATATTGGACTGGTAAGAAACCTGATTTATCAAATATCCGTCTATTTGGAACGTCGACAATGGTTCATGTACCAACTCAATTACGAAAGAAATGGGACCCAAAATCAAATGAATGTCTGCTTGTTGGTATTGATGAACGAACAAAAGGTTATCGCTTGTATGATGAAAAGAAAAATATAGTGTTTACCAGTAGAAATGTAATATTTATGAACGAAGGCAGTTGTTATGATCAACCACACAGTAAGAAAGGAAGTGTCGTTTATCTTGAGTCGGAACCAGAATATGAAATAGTAGAAACAGAAAATGTTGAAACAAGTTCAGATGATGATGATTCTGTCGTCGATTATGATACAGCTGTCGAAAGTGAAAATGCAACCGACGACGAAGAAACTCTGATAAATGAAAATCTAGAAATGTCAATTGAGGAGGAGCAAATGAGCAACACATGAAGCAATCGTAACAGAAAAATGCCATTGAGATACCAAGACTATGAAATGAATTTCACAGCAACTAATGCACCCTCATCGTCCATCAATATGCGAAAAACTACGGGGTGTAAGCATAAGCCCAGCGGTGATGGGTGCCTAATCAAAAGTGAGTATCCTAAGTTTAACTTATTAAAAGATGAAAATACTCGTAAAGATCATTTACAGAAATTCCCGAGTGATCCCGAAACTGAAACTGAGGCGTTTTCACGACCTGATGCTGATCAATGGAAATTGGCAATGGAATCAGAAATGCAGGCACTAAAAGAGAATCACACGTGGGACCTAGTGGAGATTCCAAGAAATAGAAAAGTGATAAAATGCAAGTGGGTCTATAAGGCCAAAAGAGATCTCAGTGGTAATATCGATCGCTATAAAGCTAGACTCGTCATAAAAGGATATCAGCAACGAAAGGGGGTCGATTATGCCGAAACGTATTCACCTGTTGTACGGCACTGTTCGTTGCGCTACCTTTTAGCACTGGCAGTCGAAAGAAATATGTGTATCGAGCAAATGGATGCCATATCTGCGTATTTTCAAGGCACACTTCACGAAGAAATTTATATGGAACAACCACCGGAATTCGATGATGAAGAAAATCCAAATAAATGTTGTTTGTTACGTAAAGCGTTGTATGGGTTGAAGCAAGGGGGTCGCGTATGGAATCATGAGCTGGACAAGGCGCTTATACAATTTGGACTTGTGAAATCAAATTATGACCCTTGTATATATTTCAACGTTAAAAACAATAATATGTTGATATTGGCAGTTTATGTAGATGATTTACTGTTATTTTACGATCACGAGCCCGATGCTATCGTATTGAAAGAAAAATTACATGGAAAGTTTAAAATGGAAGAACTGGGAGAAGTTAATCATTTTCTTGGAATGAGAATCGCAAAAGGATTGAATTACATAAGCATCGATCAAGAACATTATATCGATGATATCCTCGAGAAATTTGTAATGACAAATTGCAACTCTGTTGAAACGCCAATGAATTCAACATTGTCACTTAGTAAAGAAGATTGTCCAAAAACGACTGAAGAGCGGAAACAAATGTTGAAAGTACCGTATCAAGAGGCTGTAGGGTGTCTTATGTATTTGAGTCAATGTACACGACCAGATATAGCATTTGCAGTAAATAAGCTTGGAAGATTCAGTGCAGATCCAGGACCAAACCATTGGGAAGCAGTTAAACATGTTTTACGTTTTATCAAAGGGACAAAATCATATAGTTTGTCATTTTGTCAAAGAAATTCGAAATCTCATTATCCCGAATTAAAAGGTTACGTTGATGCAGATCATGGATCAGATACAACCGATAGACGATCAACAACTGTTTATGTGTTTATTGCCGGATGCGGGGCAGTGTCTTGGAACTCAAAGAAACAGACGTCAATCGCTATTTCGTGGAATCTATTTCGTAAATGGTGGAATGGATTCATTCGAGAACTAGGACATCACGTTAATCCTATGGAAATATATTGTGACAATCAATCAGCAATTCGTATCAGTGAAAGTGACGGGTTTAATCCTCGTACCAAGCATATCGATATAAGACACAAATTTGCTCAAGAAGCAGTTTTAAAAGGAGACGTGAATGTTCAACACATCAGTACCAAAGAACAAGTGGCTGACATCCTGACCAAACCTTTGGACAAAATTAAATTCAAACAATTCCAATCCGACCTCGGAGTACAGAAGTTATCCTTGAAAGATTAAGGAGGAGTGTTGGTATTGGTGAATCTTTCAATTAGTATTATATTATATTAGTATGTGTATGAAATACCTAATATGTACATGTACACAATAAAGTCAGTTATTTAATGTACTCAAACAAGAACAGACGTGTTTTATTAACAATTATCATATCAAAGCATTTACCCTTGAAATAAATGTTTTATTGTCCTACGAAGTCCGAGTTTAATATTATATATTATTATTTTGAAAAAAAATAAAAAAAAAATCTTTCAAAATTTAAAGGATATGAATGCATATGATATATGATTTCTAAAAATGTAAAGCTATTGTGCAGAAATTGATCAAAAAAAATTGCAAATATCTGAGTATGTAGTTTTTGTAGGTCCTTCTTGCCTGGAGAGGCAGATTCTTTGAACAAAACAAATAAAAAAAAATTTTAAATAAAATAATTTTTATCTTTTTAGCAATGTCAATGGAAGATGAATGGTACAACAAAAGTCTTTCTGCTTTAAGAATGAATAGCTCACATCATCCTAATTTGACAACACCTATGCTACAATACCAAACGTAATAGATAAGAACAAATGAACTATGGTTCAAATATATAAAACTTAAAATTTATTTTTTAAACAATTTACTTCAATAAGTTAAAAGTTTTGACTATTTGCGGAAAAATATAAAATAAAGATAATATAATTTAAAGTCATTAGAATAGTTTTTTTTATTACATTAAATGTTACAGCAACATTTACATTTATAATTATTGCTTAATCTTAATCAATTTTATTAACATTTGTTTTTTGAGGCAAAAGAAGTGAATTTTCTGTTTCATCATCATGCTCATTATTGCAATTATTATTTTTTTTAATTATGCCACCAGTTTTCAAATTTGAATTAATGCAATTATTAGTTTCTTCAGTTAAGTTGAACATTTTCCTGTTCTTACATTTAGGTAAATTATAAATGATATCAGTTGGTGTTTTTGTGTTGTTGATGTTTGAAAAACACTCTGGCATAGAATTTACTTTTTTGATCCCTTTTACCAAATCATCATTTGAAAGTTTTACTACTGACCCAAATCCTATGCAAAGTGGGTTCAATCCATTATATGCTACTTCTCCTTCCAGAATTCTTTCTAATTCATCTAACTCATCATCTTCTAATTGCCTATGGCTTTCTTCTAAATGTTTCATTAACACAGCAACTACTACATTGACGAGAACGAATTGTGCCATCTGTTTTAACAAATTATATATTTAAGATTAAATAAGTCAATAAATCATTTAAACGGCATTTCAGAAGATTACTAACATATTTGTATCGCAGAAAAATTACCTGGAAAATTGATTTCATTAATTTTTGTTACGGCATTCGATAAGCACTTAATCACATTATCTTCGAATTAGAATTTCAGTTGGTCGACCGTTAAGAAATAAGTTTTGAAAAAATATGAATGAAAAGAAAAATGAATTATTATCTTATTCGACGCCGCTCCTAGGAATATTAAGTTGTAAACAAAAAGTTCTTCAACGATTTTTTTGTTAGAGAAAAGTCTCTTCGATGAAATATTCAGGTTTCATATAAAATTTAATTATCAAACAAAATTCGAATAAACAAACAAACAAACAAACAAAATTTTACTACAGAGGAAATAGCTATTTCATTTTTTTTGCTAAAAAAGTTAATCAAAGTTCAACGTTAACTAAGCTCTGAAAGTGAGTTTTCTTTATTCTCATATTTTATCCATTCTTAGATATGTCTGTTGTTTGAATTTAATTACGACTTTCTGATACGATTTTCATCCAGTAAAGTAGGTTCTCCGATTTAGTCGCCCTTTATAGGGTATGATCTACTATAAAATACCTCCTCTTATTTAAAATTTCAGCCAAATCAGGGTGACTGACGAAAAGTTTTTTTTTGTGTAATTTTAATCACAGATTTAGACATAAAAGTTGGATTAAACTTTTTTTTTACATTTGAAGGCCGCGTAGCGCCCAAATGGTTCATCCGAGACCCATTTAATGTTCTAGGCTTATGTTCGTATTCAGTCTAGGAGTGTTAATGGGGCAAATACCAGGTGGAAATTTTCCGGGAAATTGGATAATTCTCATGCCAAAATTTTCTTCTCATGATTCTGAACAACTTTGCCCAAGACACCTCATATCCAAATCGTACAGGTAAATTTTTTTTCTCACAACATAAAATTTTCATTTACATTCTAAAATTAGTGCCGATCACAATTTTCAATCTGAGTGCACAGGCCTATGGTCCATCCAAAAAATGAATATTTTGTTCTATAAAATTTTTTGTATCTACCGAAATACAAGGGTTTCCATTTTTTTGTATTCTTGAACACAAAAATGCCCTAAAAGTCAAAGTTTTGTATAAAATAGTGATTCTATCTAAGTTTTTTAACAATGGGTTTCCCGAAAAATTTTCAGATTTCCTGTTTTAAATTCCGTAAAACCCACCCAATTATGTCTTTCAATCTTAAAGATATTTAAAAATAAATCTTTTGATAACATAACAAGATAACTTTTAAGTTTCTTAAGCTACAGAGCAAAGTCCTTTTTAATGTAATAAAGCTGAAATCATGTCCCATATTTCTCCGATACGCCGCAAAGGAGGTTGTTCATCTATTTTTCGTCGGAATTTCGGTAAAAAATCCTTTATTTAAAATTTTCATTGATATTTTATGAGCGTGCATTAGTTATATTTTTATATAACAAAATTTTTGAAGTAAAGGTCAAAAGCATTCATTAGCCTATAAAAATAACTGAGCTTAGGTAAAACTGAAAACTATTTTAATTAAATTTAAATAAATTTCTATAGCACGTTTTTTTCACTATCTAATTTATTGTGTCATTTCGAATTTCTGAGTCAGCTGAACGATGCTTCTTATGAAACAAGCCTTAAACATATTCGAAAGGCTCAAACTTTTTTAAATTGCAAAGTAAATAATTAAGGCCATTACAATTTTCCTTTTTGTTTCTCGTCGCCTCCTACTTCTTTATTTCATAAAAGTGAAGAGGGAATAATAGTAATAAATAATGAAAACCATTGAAAACCTTAAAAATATTTAACAATCTTAAATTTTTCAAATTTTAAAAACAGTTTTACTGAATATTTTGTTAATTTCAACTTGCAGAAAATCCAAAACTTACTTAATTTTCTTGATTTTTTTTTTCAATAAATATTTAAAATATTTTTCACATGAAAAAATTTTTTTTCATGACATTTGTTTATAAATTTCATTATTTTATTACCATTATTCATCCCTCCTCCTTCTTATTATTTTGAGCGGACTGCGACGAGAAACAAAAAGGAAAATTGTAATGGCCTAAAATAAAACAATAAAAATAAAAATGGCGATTAGAGAAATTTAATATAAATTAAGTTAAAATCGAATTATGATATTCAAAAATAAATGATGTTGATCCATTATTATCGTTATCCGATTGATAAATAAAATCTCTGCAGAATGGTATCAAAACTTAATTCTTTCCAAAGTCATAATATTGAACAAGGGGTTTCTGGAAACCCCCGAAATCCGCTAGATAGAATCACTGGGTATAATGTTTGTTCTTGAAAGATGTAGGTAATTTGGACAATAAACTTTTCATACATGTTTTCATACGAAAAAAATTAATTTTTCATCGAAAAACAGCAAAAAATACGATTTTTGTGTGTTCTTGAACTCTAAAATGCACAAAAAGTCATGGTTCTGAATGAGATAGGTGTAATGTTTATTCTTGAAAGTTGTAGATAATCGTTTGGACAATAAACTTTCCATATACCATTATACCAAGGCTTAAAAAAATTAAAAAAAATATAAAAAAATTCAAATGAAAACAAATTCCTGGACATTATTTAGGAAGTTATAAACTTCTAAAATAAACTTTTATAAAAGGTAGGTGGCTAACTAAAAAGTGAAAAACAAGAAGCTTTGAAGTAAAATAAATTATTTGAGATTAAACACAAATTTTTTAAAAGTTGAATTTTGAGTATTAACTGGAAACCATTTTTCAAGAATATCAACTTTGGTCCAATCATTTGTGTTCACCTTCAAAATTTGTATTTAAAATTTCTCGACTCGAGAATCTTGACAAAATGTCAAGAATCAAGAGTCGAGAAGTTACTTATTCTCGGCCGAGAATCTCGAGTCAACAAATCTGGTAAAAATATTATTGGACAAGGACAAAACTATCATTTTTATATTTAATCATGTTTATGGGATGTTTATGGAAGTGTTTATAGATCGAATTCTGGGAATTTTACTGTATTTAAATGTTTGTGTTTTCCAAATCCGTGTTTTATGTTTCAGCTTTATTATTTATACTAATTGTAGACAACTCTCTTTTCGATTAATAGACGGAAAAGTAAATCAAAATAAGTTTTTGAAGATTTGGTATTTTTATAGAATTATCTAATATCTCACCACCCTACTTCATAATTTCTTTTGTGACTTTTGTCGAGAACGTGTACGATATATGAATAACATTTTACTGTTAACTAAGTTTAGACCTCGTGTTTATCATTATCATTAATTAAATAAATTATGTGTTTACCTGGTTCTTGTTAGTAATCTCGAGAAATGAGTTAAGTTGTATTAATACTGACCAATACAAATATAACAAAAAAAATTGGTGCAACAACATGATTTACACAACAGTTTTTGATGCAGTCAGTACTATCATCACATTCATCTCTCAGTGTATCTTTCATTATTCCATTCCAATTGTCTCCAGTTGCAATGTACTGGTTTATAAAAAAATATCAGATTAATTATACTATAATATTATTTTATACTTTTAATATCTTAGAAAATGGAGTTTTTTCTCCGAATTTTTAACCATTTGTCTTTCTTATATAATTACCCTGTCGGAAGTTAACTCCTAAATTTCAGGAACTCAACTCCTGAAACTTATTGAGTTAACTCACGTAGGGGAGGATAGGGCATTTTGGTTCATGAAAGTTTGAATGCAAAATAAACATATAAATAATATAATATTTAATTAAATAAATACACAAATCTGTGCTTCAAAATCTGAATTTTGAAAAATAAAAACCATAACCATTATTATTTTTGAAATCTTTTCTGAATTTGTAATAAAGTAAAATGTTGTATTTATACAAATTTGCCCCATATATGGGGTATTTTCGTACATGATGTGGGGCATTTTCGTTTTTGTTTCATAAATAATAAAGTAATGAATTTTTTCTTCTGTATTTATTGTATTTATTTAAAATACAATTTTAAAATCTCATTTCAAGAATTAACTAACAGGTGTTAGCGCGATTTTTCAGGCTTTTGGGTTTAACATATTCTAACAATTTCGTTTGCCAGTAAACGAATACAAACAACAATTCTTGTACATACATTGTGTACATACATAAGCGTCTTATTAGTGGATGTACGAAAATGCCCCACTGATGCATTTAAGTGTTGAGGTACCATGATTGCCCCTACAGTGGATGTCCTTAAATCGTTCATCAACATCACTCATTTCAACACTGGCTTATGGTAACAAACAACACAAAATCTCTCTCTCTTGTTACAACCGTCAAACAATAAAGACGTGAAATTGTTCAATAAAATTATAATTTAATAAGTTAAAATTCATTTATTTTTCCATTAAAACCCTTGTTCTGGATCGCCCAAAAACACAACAGGTTTGTCCCGACACGTCCATTTTCACTGCTAATAATATTAATTATTATTTTATCCCAAAAACACAACAGGTTATAGGCTCGCATAATGGACAAAGAATCAGGAATTAAACAGTTTTCGGGATGTAGTTTTCCAGACTGGAAGTTTAGGATGGAGTGTTTATTCGAGGAAAAAAATATCCTGCGTCATTTAACACAAGAAGCAAAAAATGTAGATTTGTTATCCAATGAATATAACCAACAAGCAAGAGTGGCAAAGAATTTAATTGTGAAACACGTGGCTGGTTCACACATGAACTACATTAAAGGAAAAGAAAGTGCGTACCTCATGTGGCAAAATTTGATAAACACCTTCGAACCAAAGAGTCGTGCAAAACGTGTTCTTTTAAAAAAGAAGCTGAACTCTATTAAATGTAATGAAAACGAGACACTTGAAAGTTATTTCCTGCGTTTTGATAATTTAGTTTCGGAATATCGCACAGCAGGTGGTGAAATGGAGGATGCAGATTTAGTTGAAACGTTGTTGTCAACTCTGCCTGATCGTTTTGATAATGTGATAACAGTTTTAGAGTCACTCGGCGATGAGTGTACATACGACAGAGCTAAAACGTCACTTCTTGAACGAGAATTAAAGCTTGTGGAGAAAAATGAAATAAACCACGTGGATCAACCTTCATCAGTCGCATTTTCATCACAAAAAGGGAAATTTGAACAAAACAAGATGAAAAATCGTAACAAGAACAAAAAGAAAACAATTAAATGTTACACATGCAAAGAAATTGGTCACAAATCACCAGAATGTCCGAAAAATGCTTCAACGAGTAACAATAGTCAAGCAAATTCAAGTTTTGCGTTTTGGTCTGGCACTAAAGAAAATTTCGTTAGCTTTTACATTGATTCTGGTGCAACTGAGCATTTAATTTGTGATTCAAATTTATTAGTGGAACAAAAGAACTTAGAAAATCCATTCAAGATTCAAGTAGCAAAGGAAGGTGAATCGTTGGTGGTAAATCAAAGTGGTAATTTACGCTTACGTTCCCATGTTGTAAGCGAGCGGGAGATGGCCACTATTGATATTGAATTAATTGATGTGTGTGTCGCGAGTGGACTCCGACACAACTTATTGTCAGTTCAACGTATTGAATCGAAAGGTGGGTCAGTAATGTTTGAAAACGGTCAAGTCAAAATTTGCTTTAATGGTAAAGTTGTGGCACAAGGTGTACGACAAGGCAAATTGTACGTGATTAATTTTGAACTGAACAATGATGGTGCGCACATGGCGCAAAAAGTGAATAAAAACGATAATGAACTTTGGCATCGTAGACTTGGACACTTAGGCATCACAAATGTGTGTAAATTAGTAAATGGTCAATTAGCTACGGGTGTCAAGAAGAATCTTAGTGATGAGTTGTCGTTTTGTGATACTTGTGTAAAAGGTAAGATGTCAAGAATGCCTTTTAACAAGAAAAGACCTTTGAGTTTTAGGCCACTTGAACGTGTACATACTGATGTATGTGGACCTATGGAGACTCAGGCAATTGATGGTAGTCGATATTTTGTTACGTTCACCGATGATTTTACTCATTTAACCGTTGCCTCATTGATGAAAAATAAGTCAGAAGTGTTTGAAAAGTTTGTGGAATATCATAATATGGCTACTTCACACTTCAATACAAAACTAAGCAAACTAAGGAGCGATCGAGGTGGCGAGTACTTATCATCTGAAATGAAAAACTTTTGTAAGAAAAATGGAATTGTGTTAGAAACCAATGCAGCTTACAATCCAGAGTCAAATGGTGTCTCTGAAAGGATTAATCGCACACTCGTTGAAAAAGCTCGATCTATGTTAATTGAAGCAAATCTTCCGAAGTTCTTGTGGGGTGAGGCGATTCGTGCAGCAGCATATCTTACAAATAGAAGTCCAACTGTCACACTGAAAGATAAAACACCATTTGAAATGTGGTTTAACAGAAAACCAGACATATCAAACCTCAGAGTATTTGGTTCAAGAGCGTTTGCGCATGTTCCTGACATGAATCGTAAGAAGTTTGATGAAAAATGTAAAGAGTATCGTATGATAGGTTACGATCACAGTGGCTACAAACTCTACGATCAAAATTGTCGTAAAATTGCAATTCGTCGTAATTGATGAAAACTTACATGATGAATCAACAGTTGTGAATAGTCATGATTTGGAACCAAATTTAACAGGTGAGCACTTGAATACCACTATTAATCATATTTCTCGTGCAGGCAGTAGACAATTTAGTCCCAAATCAAGTAGTACTCCTATAAACTCAGCAGAGTCGACGCGTTCTGAAAGCATTGATCAGCATGTTGTCACTTATGAAGAAGACTTGTCATCAGAGGAAGAATTTGTAACTCCTCGTCACACCAACCCTCCAACTACTGTAAAAAGACGAAATCCTGTTCGTACTTGTCGTAATTTAGTACCTAGGAGGCTAGAAGATTATGAACTCCATTTAGCGTTATCGGCTATCAGTTGGGTCGAAAACGAACCGTTAAATTATAGTGACATTTTTGGTCGTGAAGACGAAGATTCTTGGAAAAATGCTATTGACTCAGAATTAGCATCACTTGACGAAAACGAAACTTGGGAGATCGTTCCAAAACCCAAAAATGTTAAATTGCTTGGCACACGTTGGGTATTTAAAATAAAAGATGAACCTAATAATGAAAGGAAATATAAAGCCAGATTAGTTGTACGTGGTTTTCAACAAAGAGAAGGCATAGATTTTCATGAGACCTATGCACCGGTGGCACGGTTACCCACCATCCGACTGATACTTGCACTGTCAATACAGAAACATTTGGAAACTCGTCACTTGGACGTAACTACAGCTTTTCTGTACGGTAACTTGCAAGAAACTGTCTATTTGAAGACTCCAGATGGAGTGAATGTACAGGAAGGACATGTTATACGTTTAAAGAAATCTTAATATGGTTTAAAGCAGTCCCCAAAATGTTGGAATATAAGATTTCACCACTTCATCACATCACTAGGATTTGTTCAATCAAAATCAGATTACTGTTTGTACATATGGTCTGAAAAGGAATCAGTGGTATACTTAGTACTATACGTTGATGACTCATTGTTGGCTGGAAACAATATAGAAATAATTAATAACGTTGTAGACCGTTTATCATCAGAATTCAAAATGAAGAATTTAGGACCGGTAAAACGTTTCATGGGATTAAATGTCAATATAAGTCCCGAATCCATAGAAATTGATCAGTCACACTACATTAATAAAATTTTGAAGAGATTTTCAATGGAAGATTGCAAACCAATAAGCACACCCATGGAAGTGAATCTTAAGTCAGTTCAAACAGATGAAAAAGTCACAGATAAACCATTCCGTGAACTTGTTGGTAGTTTGATGTATTTGACAATGGGAAGTCGTCCTGACATGAGTTATGTAGTCAATTTCTTCAGTCGCAAACAAGAGACAGCAACAGACAATGATTGGAAACACCTGAAAAGAGTTTTAAGGTATATTAAAGCAACAATCAATAAAACACTTACATACAATTACAGTCCTGAAGCAAGCCCAATCTCAACTTTCGTAGACGCAGACTGGGGTTCTGATATAACTGATCGTAAATCCACCACTGGATATGTTATATTTGTATTCAACTCACCAATAATGTTGAAAAGCAAGAAACAGTCAGTAGTCGCTCTGTCTTCGACAGAAGCTGAATTTATAGCCGTGAATGCAGCAGCAACAGAAGTTATATGGTTGCGGAAAATATTTGAAGATTTGTTGTTACCAATTACACACGCCATTCCAATTTATGAAGATAATCAAGGTGCCATAAGCATGAGCAAAAATCCTGAAACCCGACGAACCAAGCACATCGATATAAGATACAATTACATTCGTGATCTGGTCCAAGATAAAAAGGTATGTCTTAAATACATTTCAACCAATAATCAGGTAGCCGACTTATTGACAAAGGCATTACCTAAAGACAAATTTGAGACATTACGGGATCGCATCATGAGCGGGAGTGTTGAGGTACCATGATTACCCCTACAGTGGATGTCCTTAAATCGTTCATCAACATCACTCATTTCAACACTGGCTTATGGTAACAAACAACACAAAATCTCTCTCTCTTGTTACAACCGTCAAACAATAAAGACGTGAAATTGTTCAATAAAATTATAATTTAATAAGTTAAAATTCATTTATTTTTCCATTAAAACCCTTGTTCTGGATCGCCCAAAAACACAACAGGTTTGTCCCGACACGTCCATTTTCACTGCTAATAATATTAATTATTATTTTATCCCAAAAACACAACATTAAGTTGTTTTTTTAATTTTTATAGATGATTTAAATTGTTTTAAAAAAACTACTTTTCTAACTGTTTAATTATATTATAAACTTGCATTTCATTATATCTAATTAAAAAAAATTATAAAAATTCTTGATGAGAAATACATTTTTCTGATTTGTGAAAAGCCTCAAAATGAAAAACATCAATTTTACAAGTGTCACTTAAATAACATAAAATATCTTTTTGGAAGCTTAAATACTTTTATAAAAGCGATCTTAATTGACTGTTAAAATTGATTTTGTGATATTAAAACATTTAAAAATAACGAAATACAACAATGCCCCGTGTACCAAAATGCCCCATTCTCCCCTATATGACATTGGAAAAATAGCGCCAAACTAACATTACAGCAATTAAATAAATTAACACAAATTTATACATTTTTTTAATGGTTATTTTCGAAAATAACCACGAAACCCCTTATTTGGTGATCGTATGGAATGTCAGGAATGGTAGAAATGGGTTGATGAATTGGCATATTTGGCAAAACCAATGCAATGCGTTGCACTTTTGCGCAAATGAACCATGATTTGCACACACTCATATATTTAACTAAATTATATCGTAATTCTTACTATCTGAGCTTATTTTATATGAAAGAAACAATAATTAGAGTCTCTGTGCATATCATTTGGTTTTAGTTTTTCAATTAAATGTCGTTTTTGATGCATGAAGTTGCTTAAGAAATTTCCGTTCAAATTATGATTTTTAAGTAATTTTTACCAAACGACTTGTACTAAATCAAATATTTGTTATATTTTCTTGAAATTTGTAAAGAAAATATTACAATTGATATTAATTTTCATTGAATACTTTTTGATTTGCGCATGATAAACCTTGATTTGTGCAAGTAAGTCGGTGATCATAGTGTGGGTTAAATTTTATAAAATAATAAAAATTTTTTTCATCATTCTTCAAAGAAAAAACACTTAAAACAATCTAAAACAATAAATTAATAATAAATTTTGTAAAATACTATGATTTTTTTCATGTTTTCTTGAAAAAATTACAAAATTTGGGGTTTTTTAAAAATTTGATCCACTCTAGATCAAAAAGTCTCTCAAAACACTATGACATCTATTACACACTTAGTGAACTTTTAAGGATTAGAATTTTGCATGAAATTCGTTTTTTTTTTTTAATTAATATTTAAAGTTTTTGTAATGGCCTAAAGCAAATTTAATTAAAATTGAATTTTTTATAAAAAATTAAGTGAACACTTGCGTAATCTAAACATTTTGACTAAAATAAATGTGTTACAAAATCAATTATAACCGTCATATAATTTGAAATTAGGGATACAAATGTGCAAATCATAGTACATGGTGGTTTCATTATGTATGTATGAGAGACAATTATGGATCTGTGTATTTAACTCAAAATTAATAAAATTTCTTATATTTTCATGCAAAATTCTTGATGAAATGAGAAAATACATGGATCAATCTTTCTACAAAAGTGATTTTTAGTCCTATTCACTTTTATTTGAATCGAAAAATACTAATTCAAAAAAATTAAATTCTTAAGTGTGCAAATCATGGTACAGAATAGTACATAGAAAACACATTGAATTTTAGGGATATATAATTTTTTTATTTTTTTTGAGTATATTGAAGTTTAAAATGTGTTCAAATATGGACTTAGTTTCAGCGACGGGGTCTAGCCAGGCCCCTAATTATATTGTACAAAAAAATCATATTTTTATGAGTTTTAAGTAAAAGTGATCTGAAGAAAAGTTTTAGAGAAGATTTTAAGCTGCAACTTTGCTGAACTGACGAAGTCGATAATTCATTAAATAGGAGGTTAAAATAGCAAACTACTCATTTAAGAACTCATATTTCGGTTTTTGAGTAAAAAGTCATATTTTCGTAATTTTTAGGTTAAAGTGATTTGAAACAAAGTTGTAAAACATATTTCAAAATCAATCAAAACTTTATTTTTTTATTTAAATTTATCAAAAAATTTAAAACGTGGTCGTGAACGATAATACACCAGCGCATTTCTATGTACAGAATTCGCCAATTCGGCGGCCATTAATTCACTATTTTGAATTTTTGAGAACTACGCACCTTTTAAAAACTGCGCTTTTTTGTAATATTGCTCTCTTTTTGAGAACTGCGCACTTTTTTAAAACTTCGCACTCATTAAGAAATGCACTTTTATAAAACTGCGCACTTTTTGAAAGCTTTTAGTCGGCGATTTTGGGTTAGTCGGCCATTTTGGGTTAATCCGCCATTTTGGGTTAGTCGGCCATTTTGGGTTAATCCGCCATTTTGGATCAGTCGGTCATTTTGAATTAATCCGCCATTTTGGGTTAGTCGGCCATTTTAGGTTAGTCGGCAATTTTGGGTTAATCCGCCATTTTGGATCAGTCGGCTATTTTGGGTTAATCCGCCATTTTGGATCAGTCGGCCATTTTGGGTTAGTCGGTCATTTTGGATCAGTCGTCCATTTCGGGTTACTCGGCCATTTTGGGTTAATCCGCCATTTTGAAATTGACACAGACGGACACCACTACCGCGCACAATCCCTGAAAATGGAAAATTTGTATGCCGAAATTTTCTTCTCATGATTCTGAACAACTTTGCCTAAGACACCACGGTTCGCCAAAATACTTTTAGCGCCCACCATAAAAACTGTAAATGCAGCATTGTCAGGCATGTCGAGGAGGTTCATAATCCAAAATATTAAAATCCTGCATTGGCAAAAAAAAAGTTAGAGCGATTTTTGTGTTTTTCCCTTTTATTTCCTTGTTTCTGATAAACTCTTCTACTTAAAAATTGAGTTTTCATAAGAAAATATTTGATTCCAATGTACACTATATTCAGCAAAAATGTAGGTATTGATTATAGCTAAAAATTCTTCTCGGGAGTCAATTAACAATGTAGTGCACAAATATAGTTTTGCATGCAAAAACATTGAAATTTGAAGAAAACCCGTATTTTGCGGTCATTTTTCATAAAATCTCATGAGTTTCGTAGGGATTTCGGGTATACTTTGTTCAGAAAAATTGTGGTTCTTATTCAGAGGTACAATTTTTTCATACATCACATTGTCTGTTTTGATACAAATATTTCGACTTTTTTAACAAAATAAAATTAGATGCTCATTTCAACACGCACAGACACGGGCTTTTCAAAACTAATCGGAATAGTTTTTCGTAAATATGTGTCTAATGTTTTAAGCCTTAAAAATTATGTATTGATACGCAGTGATTGCAATTCTGTTTAAGTTATTTATTTTGTAAAAGAAAATATCCAAACAGACGATCGAACAGCCCGAGTGGATTTACAATACGATTTTTTTTCTAATCGGCCTGTACTGCGCAAAAAACACACTTAGTAGAACTTGCAAAAGTTTAAATTTTTATTAATGGACTATTTTTAGTTATTTCGATTCAAGAAAAAAGTATTGTTTTATTAAATAGATCAATTTTTATTAAAAGAAATTGAATTTATCATGAGATATAATAATTATTGAATTTAAAATTTTGCACATATGGCGCAAATGTCAGAAAAAATTCATGGTCGCCAATAATGATGAAAATGAAGGAGAAATAATTATATTTCTCTCAAAATTGTTATAATTTTATCAAATTTTGACTTCC
Organism: Culicoides sonorensis; assembly: GCA_900002565.1. Taxonomy (NCBI): domain Eukaryota; kingdom Metazoa; phylum Arthropoda; class Insecta; order Diptera; family Ceratopogonidae; genus Culicoides; species Culicoides sonorensis. The sequence goes on from LN483755.1 coordinate 112,301, forward strand.
AGAGTAAAATTTTAAACCTAACTTAATGCTAGTGAACCCGGAGCATTGAACTCATTGGAACATTTACCGTAGTTTAAGCCATTTTGTAGTAACGAACAATTTGTCTAATAAATGACATTTAATTGATAAAAAATTAAAATTTTCGGATCTTAACACATAAAAAACCTATTCTAATTTGGTTCCTGATATATATTTTTTAAAAGTTAGTTTAAATCAGTTTTTTTTAAATAAGTCAATTTTTATATTAAGCGTTACGGTGGAGTCGTTCTTATAGTATTTGTAGTCAAACTTATTGAAATTCATAATTTTAAACTTGAACAAGAATTAATATGAAAAAAAAATGTGAGACAGATTTCGGGAAAAGAAACTTGAGTGATTTAACTGCAGAATATCACGCATTTCAAGAAGATATAAAGAATTTGACCACTTTTGTGACACACTTTTAAGTAACCTTCCAAAAGATGCATTAACTGAAATTTGAAAATACTCAAATCAAAAAAAAAAAATCCGCGAATTTTGATTACCGAACGAATTTTTGTATTATTTCTGCAGAAGTAATGATAAAATCTTATCCTTAATTGAACAGAGATGTCTGCAACATTTTCTCGATTTTGATTAAAAAAGTCGAAATAATTTTATGAAAACAGACAATGTGATGTATGAAAAAATTGTACCTCTGAATAAGAACTACAATTTTTCTGAACAAAGTATACCCGAAATCCCTACGAAACTCATGAGATTTTATGAAAAATGACCGCAAAATACGGGTTTTCTTCAAATTTCAATGTTTTTGCATGCAAAACTATATTTATGTTTTTTTGCCAATGCAGGATTTTAATATTTTGGATTTTGAACCTCCTCGACATGCCTGACAATGCTGCATTTACAGTTTTTATGGTGGGCGACTTTTGAATTTCGTCGATTCTGGCGAACCGTGACACCCTATCTTAGTCGTCAAGTCAAATCAACACTCACAAACAATAAATAAAAATCACAGTCCAAAATCTAATGAGCTGAAGTAAGTGAAGTTTATCAACTTCAAAAACACAAGTTTTCAAAAAGTGAACTCAAAAACATAAAACTAGCGAAATAATTAGAATCTGAAACTTTTACAATTTTTGTTTTGTTTCCCTGTTGCTCATTCAGAAGTAAAAACAAAAGATCACTGTGGAAAGACTGCAATCCGAGCCTGAAACTACCAAAGTTGTGTCAATAGGTCCGGCGCTGCCATTATAATATACAGTCCATGCCAGCTTTGCAAGTTTGGATCCACGTCCAATTAATCTCAGATTTGGTACAAACAGTTACATGTACGGTCCATGCCAATTTAGTAAATTAAGGCCGATTTCAGTCTTATCAACACAGTGGACCTTCATCTCACTCGGATTATCACACAATCAATTTTAATGACGTAGAGAGTAGAAACCGATTCATATTTTAAGCGCAAATGTGATTTCAATGACTTTTTGAAGAGAAACAGGTTCGGACTTCGTCGGATATGACCTGGTAAGGAATCAAATAGGTTTATCCCGTGATGTAGTAAACTGTTTCGGCTGTAATTTGTTCTTGAAAACGGGACTTGTATGTGTGATCTACGCCGAGTCAGGTATTCATGCTGCTCTGAGACCCTATCAATTTTTGTCCCGTTGACATGAATGTTTGGGAGAAAGCCGAATGTCTTGGGAGTTATAATGAGGTATTTTGTTTTGTTAACGTTGAAGGTAAGCAGATTTTGGTAAAACCAATCACTGATTACTTCAAGGTCTCTGTTAATTATTTCTGTAATAGATTCGACATCCGATATATAAACAAAATTTTTAGAAAAATTTATGGTTTTTGCTTAAAAAACATGTTTAAGTTCTTTCAGGAAATGGAGGTTTTCGTAGAGTTTTGCCTCCGAACTTCTAGCATTCTCGATCTAATCACGAAAAAGGCATATACTAAGAGTAAAACATGACAAGACGATTCAAAATTGATTTTTAGTCAGTTGAGTAAAAAAAACCGAAAATGAGCTCAAAATTGCTTATGGCGCCAGTTTTGGGCTCTAAGTTAATGAAATATCAACTAGGTCACTTCAGCAAAGTTGTAGCTGGAAATATTCTCTATAGCTTTGCTTCAAGTCACTTTAACCTAAAACTTACGAAAATTTTATTTTTTGTCACTTTTGTACCGAAATATTAGAACGAAATTCCGTTTTTGCCATTTTTGAAATCTTAATACATCAAATGTAAACTTGGTCAGTTCAGCAAAGTTGTAGCTTAAAATGTGCTCTACAACTTTGTTAAAGGTGATTGTTTAAAAACACAACGAAGAATTTCGATTGTGAAAAAGTTAACCAAAATGTATGATATGATAAGTCTTTTTAGTTATTTAATTGAAATGTCACATGTACACGTTTTTGAGTGAATTTTAGTGTTAGAGAAGTTAAAGTACCAATTAATTTAAGGAAATATCATTTTATGTGTAAGATCAATTAATGATTCAAAACCTTTATTGAACGTAGGAACTATTTATAGATTCTGTTAGACAAAGATAAATGTTGTGGAAAAGTTTTAGAATTCATGTTAATTTGACTATCGAAAAATGTATGTAGGGGAGAAGGGGGCGTTTTGGTTCACGGGGCATTATTGTATATCGCTTTTTTGTAACAGTTTACCGATGTTAAATTCATTTTGAAAGTTAATTAAGATTGCTTTTCCAAAAGTAATCCAACCTACCAGAAATCATTTAATAAATTGACATTCAAATTGATCTTTTAAATTTGGAGGGAACTTATGTAAGCTTTTTGCTGAATAGAAAAATTTATTTTTCAGTAAGAATTTTTATTAATTAAAACAGTTTAATGTAATTAGAGGTAAGTTTATAATACTATTTAACAGTTTAAAAAGTAGTTTTTTTAATAAATTGAAAATCAGCTATAAAAATTAAAATTAAAAGTATCAGTGGGGCATTTTGGTTCAATACGTGATGGGGCACTTTTGTATATGTCAAAGCCCCATTTGTTGTGGTTAATTTTTTTTTTTGTTAATAGTTATGATGTTTCTGTTTCAGAAAAATGGTACGTACTTACAAAAGAAAGACAGAACGTGCAAAAATTGATGAAGAAGCAAATAATAACGCTATTAAAGATGTAAAAGAAACCAAAATTCCAATTCGTCAAGCAGCTTCAAAACATGGTATTCACGTCAATACTTTGCGCTATCGACTCAACAAAATCCGATCGTTGGAAAACACTAGTTCAGAACAGAATATTATCAATAATCCACAAAAACACATATTCACTGTGGAACAAGCGGAATCTTTAGCTTCCTATATTCTTAAGTGTTCCAAATTGCATTTTGGTTTAACCCTTAAACAAACACGTCGTCTTGCATTTAAATATGCTCAAAAACTGGAGCTGAAAATTCCTCCTTCGTGGAACAAAAACAAGCATGCGGAAATCGATTGGTTGTATAACTTCAGAAAACGTCATCCATCGATGAGTTTAAGAAAGCCTGAAAACACAAGTGCTGCTCGTTCGTATGGGTTTTCAAAGCATGCTGTCAATGAATTTTATGACCTGTTAGGCTCTGTTTTGGAACAGAAAAGGTTCTCACCCACCCGCATTTTTAATATTGATGAAACTGGGATCTCAACTGTGATGAGTATGCCAAAGATTTTGGCGAACAAAAATCAAAGACAAGTTGGTCAGTTTGTCTCTGCAGAAAGAGGTGAATTAGTTACATTTTGTGGTATTGTGTCTGCCACTGGAAATGCACATTTTTCCTCGTGTCCACTTCAAAGAAACATTTTTGAAAGGTGCACCGCTAGGAAGTTTATCTAATAAAAGTGGTTGAATGACTGGGGATTTGTTTGTCAAGGTCTTACAGCACATTCAAAGTCACACGAATTCTTCTAAGGATCACCCAATTCTGTTGTTGATGGATAATCATGAATCCCACATTTCTGTAAATGCAATCGAGTTTTGTCGTTCTAATGGTATCACATGTCTGTCGTTTACACCTCACACTTCCCATAACCTCCAGCCTCTAGATGTTTCGGTGTATGGGCCATTCAAGGCAAAATTAAAGACCGCATTCAGTGACTGGCACACATACAATGTAGGGAAAACTTTAACTATTTATAATGTCTTAGAACTGAGTAAGCTAGCATTTTATCCGTCATTCACCGCAAGCAACATCATCAGCGGGTTTCAAAAACCTGGAATATCACCATTTAATAGATTAGCCTTCAATGATGAAGATTTTGACTGACACAAATTCACCTCTCAATCTTACTTCTCATTCGGAATTTGTTGTTCACGAAATTGGTGCCGAAGTGTTGATTAAAACGGAAGAAATTCCAATATCGCCCGAAATTGTAAGACCATTTCCACAAGTCACACAAAACCCAAATCAGAAAACTGGAAAACGTTCGAGAAAAGGCAAAAGTTTATACAAACACTCCAGAGAAGGACAAAATATTAAGGCTCCACCAACAAAAAGAAGATAAAGACGCACAACAGAAATGAAACAGAAAGCTATTCAAATTAAGAGAGCAAAGAAATTGTTGGAGCTGATGATCGAAAAAAAGTAAAAGAAACCCTTTAAAACTTTTTTGTAAATTCCTCAAATAAGACTGTTTGTTAAAATTAAATTAAAAATTATAAATGCGTTTCAAATTTAAGAGTCACAGTACTCATTGATTTATTATATTTAAGCAAAAACTAAAATGCCCCATGTCATGAACGAAAATACCCCATATATGGGGCAAATTTGTAAAAATACAACATTTTACTTTATTACAAATTCAAAAAGATTTTAAAAATTATAATGGTTATGGTATTCATTTTTCAAAATTCAGATTTTGAAGCACAGATTTGTGTATTTATATAAATAAATATTATATTATTTATATGTTTATTTCGCATTCAAACTTTCATGAACTAAAACGCCCCATCCTCCCATGAAAAAATTCCATTCCAATCCATGCAATAAGATTAATTTAACTTTTAGATTTAAAACCAGGAAGATCAGGAAAATCAGGAAGAAATAATTGAATTGACAGTTCAAGAATTGAATTGTTCTAGTTTAGAGGTGATTAATTTTCTTTTATAGTGATAAATAGCTAGAATTAAAAATTTTTAATTCATAGATTTTTTCATGTGCAATTTGACCTTGAAACGTTCAAGAGTAATAATCAAATTGAACTTTAATTAACAGGTACTTTAACTACGATTTAAAAATGATAAAAGATTAATATAAGTTATTATTAATGTTACAGATATTATTTTATATAATAAATGGACAATTTGAATTTCGAGAGTCTTTGATTTAACAGTGATTTTTGTCTAAAACTAACAAAAACATGATTTTTTTACTTAAAATAGTTAGGGGCCTGGCCAGACCCCGTCGCTGAAAGTAAGGGTTAAAAAGCTATCGCTGAACGGAGGGTTAATAAAATTTAATTGTTATTTCATCTTAGCTGTCAAAAGAAATCGATCTAAGTTTTCTTCGTATTCAGAGAAACGAAAACATGAAAAGTTTAATTTTTTCAAAAATTTTCTTGTATGGACCGAATTTTTTTATTAATTTTCTTTAAGAATGTGTTTATCAAAATAACTGCGTACTTAGAATTTTCAATTATTTAGTAAAAGATGATTAAAATTACATTTAAAGTTTGTATTCAGCGTAACGAAATTCATATTTTCAGTCAAATTTAACTCTAATTTTCGATTTTTTGGTAAAAATTATATTTGAATGATTGAAGCTGAAAGTGGAATTAATTAATTATTTGAGTAAAAATCAGTTTAACTGTAAATTTTTGCTTATAAACAGAAAAAATCGGCAAATAATTTCAATAATCATGTGAAACTGAAAAAATTTTGTATTCAGAGTAACGGAAAAAAAGCTCAATATCTTTTTAGCAAATGTGTAAAAATATCCAAAGCGATAAGAGAATAGTAAGAGTGCAAAGTAGTGCAAAAAAAAGACAAACAAATACAAAGTTGTACAAAAATTTGTATTCAATTTTTCATACATTCTTCTTTTATTAGCAGCTTTTAAAAATACCATAAGGCGATTCATTTAATTGGAATTGAAATTGAAAAATAAAATTGAAATTTTTGACAGAAACAGTTATGTAGGTGTATACGTGAGAACTGTCAAAAATTCTTTCAACTGTAAATTTCAATTTCAACAAGTAAATTTCAATTTCAACAAGAAATTTCTGGTTGAAATAATTAATTTTAAATTGAATTGGTTGAAATATTGACAGTAGTGTTGTCATTTTATTTTTTTGCATGCGCGGGATTTATAACTGCAAGATTTTTTAATGCCTTTTTTTCTCCCGACTTTCCTGAAAATATTCCCTTTAAAATAATTATTACTCTTGATTTTCACGCACTCATAATATAATTGTTGAAATCCCGTTGTTGAATTTTTCAATTTCAATTCTAATTAAATGAATCGCCTTCATGTTTTGATATAATTTTCAAAATATCTTTGACGCTGTCTAACTTTTCATGAACTGGTACGGAAAACATCAAAAAAGGACCGTTGAAAGAATTTTGAATAAAAAAACAAAATTGTCAAAAAATAAAAAAAAAATAAAAAAAAAAAAAAATAAATAAATTGCGATTTACGGGTGCAATAAAGTGCGATAAAGTGCAAAAAAGATCACCAGAAAGAATAAAAATCACCCTGTATATAACTGAACATATTATAACAATAGTGACAAAAAAATCACCCATTTCGAACAAAAATCACCATTTTGACCTTGAATTGGAGGTCCTATAGCCTTCACTCTTGAAAAAAAAATCGAGTTCGCTCCGATGGATCATTCCGGAGTATTGGATGGGTCAGACATATGGACCTACGGGGTAACGACGGACAAACCGTTTGTAACAGTGCATTTGTTCTTACGAAATGCACTATAGGGGAGAATGGGGCATTTTGGTACACGGGGCATTGTTGTATTTCGTTATTTTTAAATGTTTTAATATCACAAAATCAATTTTAACAGTTAATTAAGATCGCTTTTATAAAAGTATTTAAGCTTCCAAAATAATATTTTATGTTATTTAACTGACACTTGTAAAATTGATGTTTTTCATTTTGAGGAAGTCAGCTTTTCACAAAGTAGAAAAATGTATTTCTCATCAAAAATTTTTATAATTTTTTTTAATTAGATATAATGAAATGCAAGTTTATAATATATTAAACAGTTAGAAAAGTAGTTTTTTTAAAACAATTAAAATCATCTATAAAAATTAAAAAATGTTTGTACATCCACTAATAATACGCTTATGTATGTACACAATGTATGTACAAATGTACAACAATTGTTGTTTGTATTCGTTTACTGGCAAATGAAATTGTTGGAATATGTTAAACCCAAAAGCCTGAAAAATCGCGCTTACACCTGTTAGTTAATTCTTGAAATGAGATTTTAAAATTGTATTTTAAATAAATACAATAAATACAGAAGAAAAAATTCATATCTTTATTATTTATGAAACAAAAACGAAAATGCCCCACATCATGTACGAAAATACCCCATATATGGGGCAAATTTGTATAAATACAACATTTTACTTTATTACAAATTCAGAAAAGATTTCAAAAATAATAATGGTTATGGTTTTCATTTTTCAAAATTCAGATTTTGAAGCACAGATTTGTGTATTTATTTAATTAAAATTATTAAAATTTATATTTATTAAAAATTTTATTATTTATATGTTTATTGCATTCAAACTTTAATGAACCAAAATGCCCAATCCTCTCCTAAACGTATTTAAAATCAATGTTCCACCGGTGGAACTTTGGGAAAGAAAAGGTTAAGACTATCTATCTATTACATCGTCAAAATTTCGCAAGAAAGATTTCTTTATTTAGTAAATCAAAAATATTCGTAGTCTTCAGAAAATAAGTGAATTTTTATTAGGTTTTTTTATTCAAGTGAGATCCATCATTTTTAAGAATTTCCATATTTTTTTTGCAAAAAATCAGATAATAAAAATTCGGATTTTAGTTTAAATTGTGATTGGCCTTATTTATTACTAAATCATTTAAATAAAATAAGTACCTTATGGAAAAGACGAGAAAACAAGAAAAAAGTCGTACAAAAACAGAAACATATGTACGAAAATTTTGTTCCTTAATACTTTTTCTAGCTGTCAAAAAGAATACAAAGAGTACAAAAAGCTGTAATTTTTTGCACTCTCTGATTGCCTTGGAAAAATATTTACCATCTGTTTCTTATGCTAGAACACCAATATATCTTCTAGAAAAATATAACTTTACTTGGATAATTTTCTATAATTCACAGAATAATTGATATTTTGTATAGAAAAAAAAATCAGTTTAAGCCATTTAGCCAGTAGTAACGAACAATTAGTCTAAAAAATCACATTTAAATGATAAAAAATAACAATGTTAGTATCTTAACACATAGAAAACTTATACTAGTTTGATTTCTGATAATTTATTTTCTAAGTAAAATTTAGTTTTAATGAGCACAGTTGACCAAACAAGCTATTTCAAGAAAAAAAATACACCAAGTCTAAAGCCTATTGACCCTTAAAGTACAACCCCTGAAGA
>LN483754.1:0-65471 GCA_900002565.1 Culicoides sonorensis
TAATAGAACATCAAATTATTCTAGAAATAGATTATTCTAGTACGAACTGTGTTACAATAAAGAACTATTTAATAAATTCTAATATTCTACACCAAAGTATGAATATTGATTTAACCCTTGGAGGTCCCTAAGAAAAAGTTACGTACGAGTCCCTAGGGTGACATGTCATCCAGAATATATGTTTATCTAATTTGCATTTACTATAAGCTTTAAAACTTGACTTTTCAGGATTCTAATTTAATAACTGGATGTAAATATTGTGTGAAGAAATATGATTCAAACAATGTTAGGTCTTGAAGACTCACTTTAACGAGGCAACTAAATAAAGCAAGCGCAGAAAGAACCGTTTATGAAGCATAGATTCTTTTGATAAACATTTTTGAAAAATATGTACTCCTTTGTACACCTAAAAGTATTTTAGAATATTCATACTATCTTCAAAAACATTATTTTTTGAAGACAATCCGCCATTTTGAAATTTTTTGAAAAAAAATTTGAAAAAATCGGACATTTTGAGCTTTTGACCGTTTTTAGGCTCTAGTCTAGTCCCTCAATCATTGAGCCCAATCCCTATATATAAATATAAACTTCCAAGCTAATTAGTTAAAGTTCATTTGAGTAAAGTTCTCCATCCAACAAAACAGATCATCAATATTTTACAATTTTCAACCGTTTTTTAACGGTTTTTAGGCTCTTGAGCCTAAACCTTGAGCTCAATTTCAAAACTTTTTAGTTATAAATAATCTTCATGAGCTCCTCTATCCTACTGAAAGAACTCGACCACGCTCCGATGAACCGTCCCGGAGTTATAGAGCTAAATGTGGGTCAGATTGTCCGAGTGACAGAGGTCAGAGTGTCAGATTGATGGCGGACAAACCGTTTTAATAGTGAATTTTTTCTTACAAAAGTAACTAAAAATGTAAAATTACATTGATAAATGAAATATTATTACAAAAGTAATAAAGACAAATGTAAATATAACCTGGGTGACATGTCACCCTAGGGACCCGTGTGTTACTTTTTTTTTTGCTAAATTATCTTTTTATGACTACTGACAAAGTCATAAAGTTTCAATAATATTGGAATCAAAATAAAAAAAAATAGAACAAAATTTAGTTCGGTTTTGGGTGACAAGTCACCCTAAGGATCTCCAAGTGTTAAATAACTTAAACATTGACATAATTTGTATTATTGATTTATTTCTAAACTGTGTAAAATAATTAAAAATGAGCTTTAAAAATCTAAAACTAAAAATTATGAGATAAAAAAAAACAAAAAAAAACACCAAATCTGTGTTGGTAACAGAGAGTTTTCAAACTCTAAAAATTACCCAGTTAAATCAAAACGCACTAAAAAGGAGGAAATAAGGTTTAAAAGGAAAATCTAATGAGAAAATCAAAGTTTAACTCTTAACTGACCAATTTTTAATTATGAGCCTCATCAATTACTATTATGAACCATGTTTTGCACACTTAAGAATTTTTTTTTTGATTTTACTTTTTTTTGTTTCAAGTAAAACTGAATAGGATTAAAAATCACTTTTGGAGAAAGATTAATGCATGTATTTTCTTATTTCATAAAGATTTTTCCATGAAAATATAAGTAAATTAATTAATTTTATGTTAAATATACGAATCCATAATTGTCTCTCATAAAGCATAACACAACCACCATGTACTATGATTTGCACATTTGTATCCCGTATTTCAAATTTTTTGACGGTTATCACTGATTTTGTAAGTCATTCATTTTGAGCAAAATTTCTAAATTACGCAAATCTTCTAATAATTTTTATTAAAAATACAGTTTTGGTTGTATTTTGCTTCATTTTACGCTTCACAAATGTTTTAAATATTAAAATTTAGAAAAAACGAACTTCATGCCAAATTCTAATCCTTAAAAGTTCACTAAGTGGATAATAGATGCCACTACTGTTTTGAGAGACTTTTTTGTTTAGAGTGGATCAAATTCTTATAAAAACCCCAAATTTTGTAATTTTATCAAGAAAACATGAAAAAAATCATCGTATTTTACAAAATTTATTTTTAATTTATTGTTTTAGATTGTTGTAAGTGTTTTAATTTTGAAGAATGATGAAAAAAAAAATATTTTTTTTATAAATTTAACCCACACTATGATCACCGACTTACTTGCACAAATCATGGTTTATCATGCGCAAATCAAAAAGTACATGGACGACTTTCTGATTTCAGTAAATTATCAATTAAAATTTATATTAATTGTAATTTTTTCATTACAAATTTATAGAAAATATAACAAATATTTGATTTAATATATGTCTTTTGGTAAAAACTACCAAGAAATCTCAATTTAAATATAAATTCGTTAATCAACTACATGCATCAAAAACGACATTTTATTAAAAAAATAAAATAAAATGATATGCATAGAATTTTTTCGTGTTTTTGATTATTTAATATTAATTTAATTAAAAATGAACATACAAATATGTTTAAAAGACTCTAATTAATGTGTCTTTCATATAAAATAAGCTCAGATAGTGAAAATTTCGATATAAATTAGTAAAATATATGAGTGTGTGCAAATCATGGTTCATTTGCACAAAGGTACAATATAGTATGCCTTATTAAAATGCTGTAAAAAAATTACATTTTGCAATCACAATAATTCATATCAATACGTTAATTTTTCTTTTTTGTGTTTTTTTTAAAAGGAGTTAACAAGTTCATTGGATAAAGTAAATAAAATATCAATTTTGTTTAATGTCTATTTTAAGATTTATTAACATTAACATTGTCATTGAGTAAAATATTTCATCTGTTGAAAGGTGCAAGAGGTATAAAAAAAGAAATCATCATAATTGCAAGAGGAAAATTGGCACTCAAAGTGCGTGTTGATTTAACTGGGTAATTTTTAGAGTTTGAAAACTCTCTATTACCAACACAAATTTGGTGTTTTTTTTTTTAAATTGTCTTCAATTCTTCGAATTTTCCGATTCTCCCGGCAAAACAAATAATATCTCTTGCTTTACCTTCAATTCTGTTTAATATTGCTTGAAAGTATACCTTCTACTGCTGATGAGATACGTTGTTGAAGAAATTGAGCAGGCTTGTAAAGAATCACGATCTATAAATAAAGATCAGATCAACTTCATGATCTGATCTCATAAAGTTAGGTGATTCGTGATCTGATCTGATATGGCCAAACTAAAAAATCTGATACCCATTTTGATTTTTTACAAATGAGGTATCAGATCATTGATCTGATTTTTGATCTGATCGTATATCAAAATCATAAACTCGTAACGTTTTTTTTTTTAATTAATATTTGAATAAACAATGTTTATATAATGCAACTGAGTTCTATTGCTCCTTCTAGTTTATTGCTATTAATAGATAATTCACCAAAACTTGTGCAGATATTTGTAAAAAAAATGTTTGAAATGTATTATTTTAACATTTTTTCACGTATTTTCATGAAAATTTAGGAAGTTCTATAGCTTTTAAAAATATTTAAGAAAAAAAGATCTGATTTGTGATCTGATTTGAAGATCAGATCTATATGAAAAAGCAAGAAAATGGAAAAAAAAATCGAACGTGAGAGCGACGAGAAATTACGACGTGAATTCACTGATGATGATGATGATTATATGAGGGTATGCCCACCTCAGCCACTTAGTGTTGGGCTTTTTGTGGGCTGTCTTACGACCTACCCAAGATTGTATTCACTTTTCACAATTGGAATTCCTTTTAAGAAGTTGTAAATTTCGTGCAAGTTGAATTCAAATAAGGCTGTTGGATTTATTTGTCCGTTTAAACAACCAAAATACTTTCTTCTTCTATTTTCCAATCCTCTACAAGAGCACAGTATATGTTCCGCAGTTTCCTCTTCCTCTTCACAAATTCTGCACAAGTCTGTATTGCTAAGATGCATGTTCTTCAAGTATTTGAGCACTCTGGCATGTCCTGTTAGGAATGCAACCAGTACCCTCACCTGAACCACACTCATTCCCAGCAACTCTCTTGTGCGTGCTACTGACCTTTCAGGTATAAAGTTGTGTACATGTTGTGAATGATACATCCTTTGATCTTCCCAATACAAAGTTGATTTGTCAATAAGCCATTCGAATATGGCAGATTTGGCCGTTGTTAATGCGATACCTAAGCAAGGTTCTTCTCCTGCAAATGTAGATGCTGATCCTTCTCTGGCCAACCTATCAGCGACTTCATTACCATCAATATTACTATGTCCTGGTACCCAGATGAATTTTAAAGTGTTGTTTTTAATGAGTTGATATATTTTTTCCAAACATTTTCAAATAATTTTTGAATTAACTCTAAATTGCTGGAGTGCTTTAAGTGCAGCTTGACTATCTGACATAATGTAAATTTTTTTGTTATTATACTTCTTCTCTAGGCATCTTTTAACACATAGGTAAATTGCGTGTACTTCAGACATAAAAACAGTCGCATATTTTCCTACACTTTCATAAGTCTCACTATATTCTGAGGCGATAAATACTCCTGAACCAGTACCGCCTTCAGTTTTTGATCCATCCGTATAACAGATAACCGAGTTGGGCTCAAAATTTATTGAATTGTTTAACCATTTTTCTCTTAAAGGTATTAAGACTTCAAAGCTCTTTTGGAAATCATGTTTTGGTATCATCCAGTCTGATTCCGGAAATGTAAGTACATCTTGGTAGGCAACTGTATGCACAAGCTCATCGTCGACTAGCTTTCTATTTTCAATTTTTCCACTTACGCTGTTCTTATAGTTGGTCTGTATAGCCTCTTGCTGTATCCACAAGTGCAGTGGTGCTATATCAAGTAAAATTTCTAATGAAGTACTTGGTGCTGTTCGCATACATCTCGTCATCATTAAAAGTATTAGCCGTTGTACCTTTTGAAGTTTCTGTTGTACTGTAATTTGTTCGGTTTTTTTCCACCAGACTATTGCTCCATAAGAGATCACAGGTCTGACTAACATTTTGTACATCCATAGCATTATTTTAGAATTAAGACCCCAGGTTTTTCCGATCATATTTTTACAAGTCCAGATTACTTTTATTGCTTTACTAATAACATATTCGATATGGGCATTCCAAGTAAGTCCTGTATCTATGTATACTCCTAGATATTTCACACTATCTGAGCACTTTTTCTTGACTGTAACTTCTTCTCCAAAAAGTTTAAGTCGCTTAATGTTCAGTTTTTCTTTATATCCATTTCCAAATGCGATTACTTCCGTTTTTCTGGGATTAATTTTTAAATTTCTTGGAATACACCAATCTTCTATAATCTTGAAAGCCCTTTGCATTCTTTCAACGAGAGTGCTTCCAAATTTTCCTCTAACACTGATAACAAAATAATCAGCAAAACCTTCGACATGATACTGTTCCTGCACTAACAATTTTATGAAACTATCTGATGCGAGTATCCACAAAAGAGGAGATAAAACTCCCCCTTGGGGACATCCTCTTGTTGTAATGAATGATCTCGATATATCCACAAGTTGTATGCACATAATTCTACTTTTTAACATTGATAGAATCCATTTTGTCGTTCCTATATCTACATTTCTCTCATTCAATTCGTTTTCAATTGATTGATATGGGATCATATTAAATGCTCCTTCAATATCAATAAAAGCGCTTAATAAGGTTTCTTTATATTTTATGGTATCTTCAATTCTTAAAACTAATGATTTAAGAGCAGAAATAGTTGACTTACCCTCTTGATATCCAAATTGCTTAACTTGTAATGGGAATTCAATCAACGTAGTGTCTCTAATAAGCCGATCCAGAATTTATTCTTCTGATTTTAGTAAGAACGGTGCCATGCTTATAGGTCTGAAAGAACTTGTTGAATCGTATGCTAATTTACCTGGTTTAGGTATGTAAGTAACCTTTACTTTTCTCCAAGGTTGAGGTATGTAACCATATCTATGGCTTTCAATGAAAAGTTGTCTTATAAAAGGCATCAATATGTTTAATCCTTGTTGAAGCAGAGCTGGAAAAATTTCATCGGGACCTGCTGATTTGTAGGGTTTGAAAGAGTTTATCGCCCATTTTATTTTGTTTACTGAAAATATGTTGGCCGAAATTTGATAATCCGTAGGATTGCAAATGTCATCAGATTCACATTCATGTGTGGTTGGTATTGATCCTGGAAAATGAGCATTTGTGAGTTCTACAATTGTTTCTTCTTCATTTACAGTTACGCTTCCATCAGATTTTTTCAACGAACCAAGTCTATTTATATGTGTCTTGGACAGCAATTTATGTAGTCTTGCACTACTTGGTAAATCATTAATTTCTTTACATAATTTTTTAAAATTTGCTCGTTTTGACTTTCTTATTTCTTTGAATTCACTAAAATATATATATAATTTTTAAATTTTTTGAGTAAAAAAATCATGTTTTCGTAAGTTTTAGATAAAAGTGACCTGAAGTAAAGTTGTAGAGAAGATTCCAAGCTGCAATTTTACTTCAGATCACTCTTTCCTAATAAAAATATGATTTTGTTTCCCCAAAGCCGAAAAATGAGGTCAAAATCACATATTTTTCCAATTTTAGCCTCATAATATATGAAACATCGATTTAGCAAGTTCAACAAAGTTGCAGCTTGAAGTTTTTTCTACAACTCTGCTTTAGGTCACTTCTATCAAAAACTTACAAAAAAATATTTTTTTTCCCAAGAACGTCAAATATTTTTCCTTTATTTAATTTCCATCCCAATTCCCACCCGAAGATAGAGTTCCGCTGTAATTTTCCGTCGCAAGCTATCACGTTCGATATTATTTTCAATTTTCTTGCCTTTTTATATTGATTTGATCTACAAATCAGATCACAAATCAGATCATTTGGTTGATCTGATCTTTCTATAGCAAGTATCAGATCGTGATTCGATTCGGTCAGAAAAAAAAATCAAGATATGCAAAAACGATTCGATCTTTTGTGTACACGAATCAGATCATTGATCTGATTTTCGATTTGATTTTCAGATCACAGATCGATTCCTTTACAAGCCTGAAATTGAGTGTATTTTCCGCCGCGTTCAGCCATTGGCTAAAGCGGTTTTCTCACCATTGTATGAAATACAGATCTGGTACTCTGTAAAGATTTGAAGTGTTATTTCCTTCGATTACTTGGTTGAGAGATCTGTGAGCTCTGCTAGGTTTGACCTCGTCATGACCTCGTCTATCTAATAAAATACCCGACCTCGATCGGATGAACCATTTCGGACTTATCGACAGGAATGAAGGACATTGACGAAGTGAGGGAGTGACGACGGACAATATGTGCATAGTAGTGCACTTTTACTTGAACTAAAAACTGACAGAATTTTCACAGAATATATAGAAACCAACAGTACTATACAAACTTCATTTCTTTAATGTTTTTTGAACATACGCTTGTCTACTGAAACTTTGAAAACGAAAAAAAGAAATTTGATAAATTTTCATGAATATCTCATTCAAAATTCAAATTTTTATTTTTCATTTCAGCTTCGTGTATTCAAACTTGCCAAATCATGGCCAACACTAAATTTGTTAATATCTATAATGGGCCGCACAATGGGAGCTCTAGGCAATCTTACTTTTGTATTGTGTATTATCATATTTATATTTGCAGTAATGGGAATGCAGCTTTTTGGAAAAAATTATTATGGTAATTTATATGATTACGTATAAGCAGTTTTCAAATAAGAAAAAAATACACTGGTAAACCTTATAAAAATTTATTGGTCACTTTTACTAACAATTTTTGTTGGTCTAAATGTTTTCTCGCCATCAAGTACTTTCAAATCAAAATTGTTGTTGCAAACTAAATTAGTGGGGTGATTAAAACAAGAATCATTGGAATTAAGTAGAGTCCACAGACAATTGATGAAATTTTGAGAAATAATGAAAAGTTTAAAATGAAGTTTAACTTCCAACTTGAAGCTTTATCTTCGAATTGTCCTATGTATAAAACAAAATAAAGCATGGCACAAAAAAATGATTACATTTTATATCAACGAAACAATATTAATTCAAGTTTGTTTCCAAAGTGACGTAATTCAAAAAAACAAAAATTGAGATTTTGATGGGAAACCCTTCTATGACTTCAAATCTATCGACCCTAAAAATATCAAATTTTTTTTGTTCCAAAAATTTTACAAGAGGTAAGAAAATATTTATAATTACGTCACTTTGATATAAATAAAAATCACAGTCCAAAACCTAATGAGCTGAAATTAGTGAAGTTTATCAACTTCAAAAATACAAGTTTTCGAAATGTGAACACAAAAACATAAAACAAGGTATTTTTGAAGTTGATAAACTTCACTAATTTCAGCTCATTAGATTTTGGACTGTGATATTTATTTATTGTTTTTGAGTGTTGATTAAGATTCCTAACACTCAAAATCAAGCAATACATAAAGCACATTCCTTTAAGAGATGAATGAGATGTGAATGAAAATTTTATGTTGTATGTTCAGAATCATGAGAAGAAAATTTTGGCATTAAAATTTTCCATTATCCCGGAAAATTTTGGAATTTTCCACCTGGTCACCCTATTTTTTTGTATGGACACCCTATATTTTTGATCCATAAACACTCCCACGCTGAATACGAAAATAAGTCTAAAACATTATATGGGTCTCAGATGAACCGTTTGGGCGCTACGCGGTCTTAAAAAAAAAGCGAATGCAATATAAAACTTGTAAAAATCATACTTCCTAAAAATTCTAGTTAATTATGTCATTTTCATAAAAAAAAAAAATATAATTTTGAGCCAAATTCGTTCAAATTACGACACTTTAAAATGAAAAAAACAAAATTAAGTCAATTTTATCCTATTTACTTAACTATGAATGAAAAAATAACTGTTTTCCAAAATTACTATTGTTTTAGTGATTATAAAGCGTTTTATTTGAACCATTTGAAATTACAGACAAAATTCTTTATAGTAAATACTCCTTATTCTCTTTAAAGGTACTCTTTATAAGGGAAAAAGTAATTCTTTATAATGAAACTGAGAGCAAGAGAAATCGATCAATAAGCAAATTTATTATTATTGGCTTATTGTTTTAAATATTTTCTGTGGTTCTTTTAACTAATTTTTATTAAAAATTACATTTTTATTTTTTTGCATTTAAATTTAGGTTTATTTACATTAAAATTCAATTTTAATGCAATTATTCACAAAAGTCAATTAATTTTAACAAATTATTAATTAGTTCAGGTTTCTTTTTGCTTAAAAAATCTTTCCGTTCCTTATCCGTTTGGTCCATTATAGATAGGAACTGTTCAATTAAGTCAATTGAATTATGGTTCCGATAAAATTAATGTTTTACATATTTTCAAATTTTACTTTTTAAAATTTATTCTCTCACGCTCAAAATTAATGTTCATTATAAAGAGTACAGGACTCTTTATAATGAACTGAAAATTTTGAAAATTGTTTATTATAAAGAATTTTGTCTGTATTTTTTTTTCAAATGTCGCAATTTGAACGAAATTAGCAGAAAAATTATTTTTTTTTTTCAAAATGACGTAATTAGTCTCATAATAGATCAAAACGTTTTTTATAAAATTTAATATTTAATTTGTACACAACCAAAGCAGTTGTGTTTCAGCACTAAAAAAATAATATTATTAATTTTTCGATACTCTTTGAACAATCTAGCGAAATTCTATAAAAAATTAGTCGCAACTGAACCATATTGGTGTTGACAATAAAAATTAGCAAGTTTTCTTGTAAAATATCTGGCGATTATGTGTTTAATAATGAAAAACAAGAGTCGTCAGAAAAAAATTCATTAGACAAAATTTCAAAGAAGAAAAGGGAGTTGATACATCAAATTACAAACATAGTTCTTTAGTACTATAAAAAATTATCATTCACTCGTATATTAGTGGAATTGTTTCGTTTTTTCTTGCCTTTCTTCGCCTTTCATGGTCCAAAAGTTTTGAAATTTCTTTAACCATCGATAACACTTCTTGTACATCAACTTCTAATTGAGCTCTTAGGTCACCCCATAAAAATTCTTACCTGTTATGAATAAAAATAAAATCCAAAAAATAAAAACACAAATAGCAAGAGCAAATCTTTCTAATATCAAATTTATTATTTTCTATTAAATTGGATTGATTTGAAACAGTCTTTTTTTTATAAATACTATATAATAATGAAATATATAATTAATAATAAAATAGATAATGTAAGCCGGTTTCCAGAAGGAGAGCTTCCTAGATGGAATTTTACAGACTTCATGCACTCTTTCATGATAGTTTTTCGAGTTTTATGTGGAGAATGGATCGAATCAATGTGGGATTGTATGCTTGTAGGCGATGCATCTTGTATACCATTCTTTTTAGCAACAGTTGTTATTGGAAATCTTGTTGTAAGTACCTAAAATAAAAGAAAAATTAAGCATAAAAACTACATGTCACATTGAAAATGTATAGGTTTACACCTTTGTAATACACCTTTTTGGCGAACTGTCTTAAAATCAGGCACAAAACTACGAGCTTAAATGGATAAATCTTAAATTGTTTAAAAATAAATAAATTAGGAAAATGTTATTATTTTTCGAGTGAAAATTAATGGTAAACAGTTTAACATTAAATGTTTCGTTGATTGAAAACTACTAACTGTATCAAAATAGGTCATTTGACCCCATGTGTATTTTAGAGCGAAAAATGGATACATTTTTTTTTTTTATAATATTTTATTTATTTCTTTTTCTTTTTTTTTTTAGAACATAAAAAATCCCAAGACAGCCACTGGCTGGTGCAGGGTTTATGTTCGTAAATTCGTTAGGGTCTGATGTTTCGTCTCGTTTAGCGTTGGTTTTTGGTAAATCTTTGGCTACTGATAGTAGAGAATTTAAAGATTAATAAGCTAATTTAGACAAGTTAATAGAAAAAGAATATTCGTATAAAGTAAATTAATTAGATTTATAAATTAGATGTATGAGTAAGAAGTAATGTAATGTAAAGTGAGTTATGAAGTGTGAGTATTTGTGAGGGTTAATTATGCTCATGCTTAAAATCAATTGAACTCACTAGGACGAGGTCTATGACCTCCAACACCAGTGAGCGTGTTTTAAACACAAGTGTTTTTCAGCTTGTAGATACTAGCTCTCAAATTGTCTTCCTACTGGGACGAGGCTCTTTGAGAACATACTATGTGTATGACCCAGTGCAAGTCCTCCAACCAGTGTAAATGTTGACAATTTGAACTCAACTGAGACGAGGCCATTATGTCCTCCCTGTCAGTTTGCTTGGTTTTTATTTATAATGTCAAATTATAATAAAATGAATCTAAAGTGAGCCATATGTAATTTAAAGTTTTCATAAATTTCATATTTTTATTTATTTTTTTATATCATTTTGTTTACTACTTTTTTAAAGATTTTTTTTTAAGATTCGAAATTGAAAAAGGGTCAAATGATCCCTGCTGAAACATTTAGTGTTGATATCATGATGATGATGATTATATGAGGGTATGCCCACCTCAGCCACTTAGTGTTGGGCTTTTTGTGGGCTGTCTTACGACCTACCGAAGATTGTATTCACTTTTCACAATTGGAATTCCTTTTAAGAAGTTGTAAATTTCGTGCAAGTTGAATTCAAATAAGGCTGTTGGATTTATTTGTCCGTTTAAACAACCAAAATACTTTCTTCTTCTATTTTCCAATCCTCTACAAGAGCACAGTATATGTTCCGCAGTTTCCTCTTCCTCTTCACAAATTCTGCACAAGTCTGTATTACTAAGATGCATGTTCTTCAAGTGTTTGAGCACTCTGGCATGTCCTGTTAGGAATGCAACCAGTACCCTCACCTGAACCACACTCATTCCCAGCAACTCTCTTGTGCGTGTTACTGACCTTTTAGGTATAAAATTGTGTACATGTTGTGAATGATACATCCTTTGGTCTTCCCAATACAAAGTTGATTTGTCAATAAGCCATTCGAATATGGCAGATTTGGCCGTTGTTAATGCGATACCTAAGCAAGGTTCTTCTCCTGCAAATGTAGATGCTGATCCTTCTCTGGCTAACCTATCAGCGACTTCATTACCATCAATATTACTATGTCCTGGTACCCAGATGAATTTTAAAGTGTTGTTTTTAGTGAGTTGATATATTTTTTCCAAACATTTCCAAATAATTTTTGAATTAACTCTAAATTGCTGGAGTGCTTTAAGTGCAGCTTGACTATCTGACATAATGTAAATATATTTGTTATTATACTTCTTCTCTAGGTATCTTTTAACACATAGGTAAATTGCGCGTACTTCAGACATAAAAACAGTCGCATATTTTCCTACACTTTCATAAGTCTCACTATATTCTGAGGCGATAAATACTCCTGAACCAGTACCGCTTTCAGTTTTTGATCCATCCGTATAACAGGGCTCAAAATTTATTGAATTGTTTAACCATTCTTCTCTTAAAGGTATTAAGACTTCAAAGCTCTTTTGGAAATCATGTTTTGGTATCATCCAGTCTGATTCTGGAAATGTAAGTACATCTTGGTAGGCAACTGTATGCACAAGCTCATCGTCGACTAGCTTTCTATTTTCAATTTTACCACTTACGCTGTTCTTATAGTTGGTCTGTATAGCCTCTTGCTGTATCCACAAGTGCAGTGGTGCTATATCAAGTAAAATTTCTAATGAAGTACTTGGTGCTGTTCGCATACATCTCGTCATCATTAAAAGTATTAGCCGTTGTACCTTTTGAAGTTTCTGTTGTACTGTAATTTGTTCGGTTTTTTTCCACCAGACTCTTGCTCCATAAGATATCACAGGTCTGACTAACATTTTGTACATCCATAACATTATTTTAGAATTAAGACCCCAGGTTTTTCCGATCATATTTTTACAAGTCCAGATAACTTTTGTTGCTTTACTAATAACATATTCGATATGGGCATTCCAAGTAAGTCCTGTATCTATGTATACTCCTAGATATTTCACACTATCTGAGCACTTTTTCTTGACTGTAACTTCTTCTCCAAAAAGTTTAAGTCGCTTAATGTTCAGTTTTTTTTTATATCCATTTCCAAATGCGATTACTTCCGTTTTTCTGGGATTAATTTTTAAATTTCTTGGAATACACCAATCTTCTATAATCTTGAAAGCCCTTTGCATTCTTTCACCGAGAGTGCTTCCAAATTTTCCTCTAACACTGATAACAAAATCATCAGCAAATCCTTCGACATGATACTGTTCCTGCACTAACAATTTTATGAAACTATCTGATGCGAGTATCCACAAAAGAGGAGATAAAACTCCCCCTTGAGGACATCCTCTTGTTGTAATGAATGATCTCGATATATCCACAAGTTGTATGCACATAATTCTACTTTTTAACATTGATAGAATCCATTTTGTCGTTCCTATGTCTACATTTCTCTCATTCAATTCGTTTTCAATTATATTATATTAAATGCTCCTTCAATATCAATAAAAGCGCTTTATAAGGTTTCTTTATATTTTATGGTATCTTCAATTCTTAAAACTAATGATTTAAGAGCAGAAATAGTTGACTTACCCTCTTGATATCCAAATTGCTTAACTTGTAATGGGAATTCAATCAACGTAGTGTCTCTAATAAGCCGATCCAGAATTTATTCTTCTGATTTTAGTAAAAACGGTGCCATGCTTATAGGTCTGAAAGAACTTGTTGAATCGTATGCTAATTTACCTGGTTTAGGTATGTAAGTAACCTTTACTTTTCTCCAAGGTTGAGGTATGTAACCATATCTATGGCTTTCAATGAAAAGTTGTCTTATAAAAGGCATCAATATGTTTAATCCTTGTTGAAGCAGAGCTGGAAAAATTTCATCGGGACCTGCTGATTTGTAGGATTTGAAAGAGTTTATCGCCCATTTTATTTTGTTTACTGAAAATATGTTGGCCGAAATTTGATAATCCGTAGGATTGCAAATGTCATCAGATTCACATTCATGTGTGGTTGGTATTGATCCTGGAAAATGAGCATTTGTGAGTTCTACAATTGTTTCTTCTTCATTTACAGTTACGCTTCCATCAGATTTTTTCAACGAACCAAGTCTATTTATATGTGTCTTGGACAGCAATTTATGTAGTCTTGCACTACTTGGTAAATCATTAATTTCTTTACATAATTTTTTAAAATTTGCTCGTTTTGACTTTCTTATTTCTTTATTATACTCTGTTAGGTTCTTTCGATGTAATTCTCTTGCTATCTGATTTGTTCTACCATAATTCCATTTCTTTCTTGTAACTCTTTTCATATCCCGGAGTTTCGAGTTCCACCAAATAGAATTCTTTTTAGAAGTAAAGTTAATTTCTGGACATGACTTGTGATACGCTTTGACGATAGATTCTTGTATTTTAATTGCCAACTTGTCGATGTCTTCAACTGAGTTAATGATAACAATCGAGTTTTTCAGTTCTTCTTGTAGTGCTTCTGTGTACATTTCCCAATTTGTTGATTTTGGTACTCTAAATTTTTGTTTTATTTGTTTTACCTCTGGCCATTCAAATTTAATGTATTTATGATCAGACAAAGATTCCTCATCTGAGATATGCCAATTTTCTAGCTAACTTGCAATATACCTTGATATTAGGGTAACATCGATTACTTCATCACTTCTATTGGTAACAAAAGTTGGTGTATATGTAGAGCTGCTATTCAAAATATACATATCGTATTTAACTAATAGCTCAATGAGCTCTTCTCCTCTTCTATCTTGAGATTTTGATCCAAACAATTCATGATGTGAGTTAACGTCAGCACCAAAAATAATTTGTTTCTTATTTGTCTTGCAGTATTCTAGTAAAAGTTTAAATTCATTCGGGAAGTTTTTTGTTTGATCAAAATAAGCTGAGCATAGAACGATCTGCATCTTTTCTTCTCTAAATTCTACATTTATCAGTACAGTTGTCACATCCATGGTACAAAATTGTGTAAGAGGAGCAAATTTAAGTCCCGTTTTTAGCCAGATACAACTCCTTGAACGGTTTTAAGAATCTACATTGTATATTAATTCTCCTTTTGGTAAACCTTTTATTACACCTTTAGTATCTCTGTATGGTTCTTGTATTAAAGTAATATCTATCTCCTCATTTATTAACTTATTTTCAAGTAAGTTGGCAGCATTAATTCGTTTTCCAGTATTAATTTGTAAAAACTTTATCCCCATTCCTTTAAATTTATGAAGTAAAATTTAACTGCCAGTTGAAAATCAAATTTCTTCAAATTCCATACTTTAATATTATGTTCATTATGGTACATTAATTTGTAATTTTTTTCTTGTAATATTTCCATATAATCTCTTGGTGCCCTATGTTGAAACTTCAAAATAGTTTGTTTGTAAATAAATAAAATCAGCTGTGTTATGATCGTGATTTGTGAGTGAAATATCTTGATGTGGTTGTACATTATGCATAAATTCGTATATTTTTTTGATTTTTTCGAGATTGAAGTGTAATTGTAATGAAGTGTTAATGAGAATAAGAAAATTTTAGTTAAATAAAAGTGTAAAACTACTAAAACTACTAAAAAGTATAGTGAAACAAAGAGAAATCTAAAGATAAAATTAATATGTAATCACATTTCTGTCCAAATGTCATATTTTTATATTTGTAAACAAAGTGATCATTATGCGTATTTAAGATATTTAATGTATTTTTTTCTTTTATATTATCAATAAGAAAACAAAAATAAATTGTATTAATCCCAAAACAAGTGAAAAAGTGATAAAAATCAAGTGTAATATAAAGAATTGTTGTGAAATAAATTAATATCAATAGACATATCAAATTATACAATTGCAAATTACTTTTGGGTTTTTCAACTTACTTACGACTTTAGATTAAATTCAGTAATTAAATTCATTTTGTTAAAAATGCCAAGTTGTATCATAAACTGAAGCTGACATAAGCTGAATATTTCACATGCTAAAATAAAAAATGCAAGCATTATATTCAGAGGGTTTTGACACTTTTCACTTTTTTATAACATAAACACGTTGACAGCTATAAATGTTTTGTTCCAAAAACTTTGATATCCGAAAAATTTGATTATCAAATAAATTTATGTGCGACAAAAAAGACATTTAAATTATATCAAATACTATACAACACGGCTAACTCGAAAGACAGAGCCAAACTCCTAGGATACTTTATACCAGTAGTATAATAGCCAGGCGCCAAATTATATTAAAAATGAAAGTCGGAATATCGAAAACCGGTAAGTCTCATTCGAGAGAATGATTCGAAAGAAACTTTAACGTGACATAAAAGAGAGACAATAAAAGTCAGATACAAGTTGCATTTCATTAAGTTTTAGATCATTTCGCTGCTTCGCTTTTTGAGAAAGAATGATTAGAAAGGGCGCTTGTTGGAGAGAGGAAAAAAAAGAGAGAGCTAGTTAGAAAGTTTTTTAATCTATTTTAATGTTGGAGAAAGAGACAACTATTAGATCATAAGAATCTTAAATGTATGTGTAAATATAGTTTTAGTATAAATATTGTCTTTCTTTTGAAAATTGAGAAACTGAAATTTTGAAATGTCAAATAAAAAGTAAACCACCGTCCTGTTAGTGATGTTAAAAATAAGTACCGGGCATACCGGTTTTTAAATTCTATGAAAAAATCGTCCCATGTACCGGTTAATTGCAAATTATCCGAATTTGCCATCACTATATCAAATTGATAGTTCCGCGCTAAATTTATATTTATTTTCATAAAATTACAATTTTATTAAAAAAAATTATATATAACGTCTGTGCAAGCAATTTTTTAATTAATTATATGAAATTTTTAGAAGTACAGAACTTGAAAATAGTTTTTATTTTGTTGTGTTTATTTTTTGTTTGGCTAACTGTCAAACGGTGGTTTGCTTATCGACGGTCGTTCGAATTTACTCAGTTGCAAGAACCACCGTTAATACAATACATGTGACATCAAATAAAATTACTTCTACTTTCTATCGAACTCTCTCGTATTACATTTAATAGGTTATGGGCAATACAAGTACGTGTACGTGAGAAATTTAATATTTTTGACTAGTTCTATTGTTTTACGTGTGTAAAAGCAAGTAATGTTTTATTAAATTCCGAAATTTTAATTAAAAGTATGGCGGAAAACAATTCATTTTCTGTAGTAAAACTGATTGGTAAAGAAAATTACCATAGTTGGAAAATTTCGGTGAAAGCTGCCTTGATGTATCAAGGTTTGTGGACAAATGTGGTGGACATTAAACAAGAAAATGTTCAAGTTGATGCTGAAAAAGATATTAAGGCATACTCAAAGTTAATTCTTTTGTTGAATCCACGTTGCATGTACAAGACGAAAATACTGCTACAGGAGTATGGAAAAAGCTGCAAGACGCTTATGAAGATAATGGTTTATATCGAAAAGTGAGTCTTTTGAGAAAATTAATAAAGACAACATTGAAAGAATCAGGAAATATGGAAAATTTCGTAAATGATATATTGAATACTGCTCATGAATTAAATTCCATTGGTTTTAAAATAGCCGATGATTGGATTGGAACTATATTATTAGCTGGTTTACCCGATTCATATAAACCTATAATTATGGGATTAGAGAGCTCAGGTATTCAAATCACAGGTGAGACAATTAAAGTGAAACTGTTGCAAGAAAAAAATACTAGTAGTGAATCAGAGAATGTTGCATTTTTCAATAATCGAAAAATAACGTGACATAGTTGTGGTTTTCAAGATCATATAGCACGTGATTGTCGTAAAAAGAAGAAAAATTTTGTTCAAAATAAGAAACATTTTCCATGTGTTAACAAAAATGGTGATGCATTCTCGGTAGTGTTATCAACAATTGATAAATGTGATGACAAAGAATGGTTTTTTGATTCAGCATGTTTAAATCATTATACAAAGAATGAACACATGGTAAGCAACATGAAATTAATTGAGATCTCAAAGTCTCATCTGCGAATGGAACAGAAATGAATGTGATTGGTGTTGGAAATGCACAAATTTTTCCAAATGTAAAACGTGGTGATCCTGTATCGTTGGATGAGATACATTATGTTCCTGAAATTAGTGCAAATTTATTGTCTGTGAGTAAAATTGTTGAGAAAGGCAATAAAGTGATTTTTAGTAAATCTTTTAGTAAAATGGACTTTTTAAATTAAAACAGTATCATTCAAAGTTGTTATTCCACCAAAGAAACGTATAATTTGTATAGAATGGCCCATTTAAATGAAAGAAGTTTAAAGCAATTAAAAGATGGTTTAGCTTCTTGAATCAATTTTAACGACAAAAAGGAAAAAGACTGTAAGATTTGCCCAATTGGAAAGCAAAGTCGTTTAAAATTCAGTAAATTTGGTTCAAGAGCTTCAAATATACTTGATGTGGTTCATAGTGATTTGTGTGGCCCAATGCCTGATTCTCTTGGTAACAACAAGTGGTTTATGACGTTCATTGATGATTTTTCAAGAAAAATCTTTGTTTATTTTATGAAAAGTAAATGTGAAGAGGAAGTAACTCAAAATCTCGAAAATTTTATTGCAATGTCTGAGCGTCAATCTGGAAGAAAATTGAAAGTGTTAAGGACTGATAATGGAAAAGAGTTTATATCTAAAAAGTTTTTGGATATGTTAAAAAAACGAGGTATCCATTCTCAGTATACTAACACATACACACCAGAGCAAAACGGTGTTGCTGAGAGAAATAACAGATCTATTGTGGAGAAAGCGAGATGTATGCTGGCAAATGCAAATCTTGATGTTCGTTTTTGGGCTGAAGCAGTAAATTATGCTGTTTATGTTTTGAACCGTGGTCCTTCAAGTGGTACTGGTAGAACACCCGAAGAATGTTGGTCTGGTCGTATACCAAATTTGTCACACTTAAGAATTTTTGGTAGTACAGTAATGGTTCATGTTCCTAAACAAAAACGGAAAAAGTGGGATCCAAAAGCAATTGAGTATATTGTAATTGGCTTCGATGAACAAACTAAAGGTTATCGTGTGTATGATTCAAGGAAGAAAATTATTTTAAGTCAAGAGATGTAACGTTTATCAATGAAGCTAAATTTAATCATAACACAGATTTTAATGAAAATTTAGTCACCATGGAGTTGGAAGACAAAGTATTTTTAGAAAAACCTGAAGTTCAACCTGAAGTACAACCTGAAGTGCAACCTGAAGTACCGTATCAAGATGATTCAAAAAGTGTCAGTAGTGATTTAGTGACTGTTCCTAACGCGCTCCCTAAGCAAATTAACTCAAATCCTGTGTTGTCACCACAGTTGAGGCGTGGCAAACGGGAGCGAAAAATACCCGGTAAATTCAATGATTATATTCATGATATGAACACAATATTTTCCGTCAATGATATTTCACAGATTTCATTAGCCTGCAAAACTCTGGCGCCCTCCTGGCACCCAAATGAACATTTAGCAGGTCCTGGAGAGCAAATGTTAAAGTCTGGCGTTGAAGGGCGCATGCCCTTAGCCAAGTATCCAGAAATTAGGAAAAAAGGTGATACTTGATGATCCAGAAAATGTTGATCAGGCGTTTTCTAGACCTGATGCAGAACAATAGAAGCTTGCGATGTTATCAGAGTATGAATCGTTAATCAACAACAAAACTTGGGATTTCGTCGAATTACCACCAAATCGTAAAGCAATTCCGTGTAAATGGGTTTTTAAGTCTAAAAGAGATGTGACTGGTGAAATAAGTAGATACAAGGCTCGTTTAGTCATTAAAGGGTTTCATCAGCGTAAGGGGGAGGATTATACTCAAACATATGCCCCAGTTGTTCGTATGAGTACGCTTCGATACATTTTAAGTTTAGCGGCTTGTCATGACATGATAATATGGAAATTAGATGCAGTAACTGCATTCCTACAGGGTAATTTGGAAAACGAAGAGATTTATATGGAACAGCCCGTTGAATTCAAAAATAGTGATAAAGTTTGTCGTTTAAACAAAGCAATTTATGGCTTAAAGCAGTCGAGTCGTGTTTGGAACACAGAATTAAGTAAAGCATTGAGCGAATGTTTTCTGGTACAAGCAAGTTATGATGCTTGTGTATATTTTAACAAAACAGAAAAGTTTATGACGTTTGTAGTGATTTATGCCGATGATCTTTTAATAATGAGTACCGATATTGATGAGATTGAAATGATTAAAAGACGTTTATTGAAGAAATTTGATATGAAGGATTTAGGACCGGCACACTGTAGGAATTTATTGGAATTCGTATAAATAAAACATCACAGGGAGTTTCAATTGATCAAGAGTCGTATATTGATCAAATATTAAGTCGTTTTAAGATGGAAGATTCAAATGTTGTTTTAACTCCGTTAAATATAAGTGAAAAGTTGAATGATGATGGTCCAAAAAGCCAAAAAGAGATTGATCATATGTGTAAAATCCCATATCAAGAAGCTATTGGTTGTTTATTATATTTATCGAAAACAACAAGACCTGATATTAGCTACGCAGTGAATTTGTTAAGTCGTTATAGCTCAAATTCGAATACACAACATTGGTCAAGTGTAAAGCACCTACTGAGATATTTAAAAGGTACAAAATCGTTGAAATTATGGTATCTTCGTGAATCGTCGAATACAGAAGTAATTGGTTTTTGTGATTCTGATCTTGGTGGAGATGTTTTAGAAGGAAAAATCGACAAGTGGTTATGTGTTCATGAATCAAGGGGGAGCAATATCTTGGGCTTCCAGATCGACATGTGAAGTGGAATATCTGTCATTATCTGATGCTGTATGTGAAGCAATTTGGTTAAAATACTTAACGGATGAATTAGACACAGAATATGCAATTACAATGTTTTGTGATAACAAAAGTGCAATTACCATAGCTGATGAAGGTAATATAAGCAATCGTACCAAGTTTATAGATCGTCGTCATCATTTTGTTCAAGATGCAATTAAACGTGATTTAGTATTAGTCGTTCATGTAAGCACAAGTGATCAAATAGCAGATTGTTTAACCAAGCCCCTGGCTAAAGTCAAGAATCAAGATTGTTTGGCCAAGATGGGATTAAAGTAGCCTCTTTAGGGGTAGTGTTGGAGAAAGAGACAACCATTAGATCATAAGAATCTTAAATGTATGTGTAGATATAGTTTTAGTATAAATACATGTGACATCAAATAAAATTACTTCTACTTGCTATCGAACTCTCTCGTATTACACTTAATATTTAATAAAATTATCTCTTTGGATAAAACATTTATTCTTTATTTTGATTGAATTTGTTTAGTTTCAGATAAAGAGACATAAACTGATTTTTTCTATTCTAAGGTTCTAAACTTATTCTTGGCTTTACTTTTGAGTAATTTTGGATCATCTAGTCTATCAGCTCCTACCGCAGATAATGACACAAATAAAATAGCAGAAGCTTTTAACAGAATTTCCAGATTCTCCAACTGGATAAAACAGTCAACAAGAAATTTTTTGAAATATTTAAAAGATAAACTAACTAGTAAAATTTCAGTACAACAATCAGGTAAGATTAGGTTTGATTTGTTAAGGAAAGTATATAGGGCGTTTTTAAAATCCAATTTTGCTTTTTATTACACTTTTACACACTTTTGTGCTCTTTTATAAATTTTCATGCACTTTCTTACTCTTTTATGCTCTTCAAACATTTTTCTTCTTGCTCTTGAATAAGCTTTGTTGTGCACTTTGCACTTTTATGTTCTTCTATGACCTTTTAAGGTAAGTTAATAAAACATTATAAGAGAGCATAAAAGTGCATTAAAAAGCATTAAAGCGCATAAAACTGCATAAAGAGTATAAAAGTGCATTAAAGCAAAATAAAGTGCATAAAAGAGGAAAAAAGAAAAATGTTTAAAGAGCATAAAAAAGTAGAAAAGAACATGAAAATGTATAAAAGAGCATAAAAGTGTATGATAGAGGGCTTAGGTGTAATGTAAAAAAGGGTAAAGAAGAGCAAAAATCAGAAACAATAAATTGTATAAAAGTGTAATAACGAGCGACATTGGGTTTTAAGAACACCCTGTAACACACTTTGATTTGGAAATGCACATAAAGATAAAAAAAAACTAGTTTAATAACCGAAATCAAATGAACAAACACAGACCTAGTAGAAAACAACTGGGGCAGAATTATATATATCAAAGTTTTTAAAATAAGTTTTTAGTTGTTACGCTATTTTCTTTGAAAGTGTGTTTTGGCCGAGCGGTTCATCTGAGACCCAAGTATGTTCTAGACTTATGTTCGTATTCAGCGTAGGAATGTTTAGGGTTAAAAAAATATAGGGTGTCCATAAAAAAAATAGGTAGAATATGGAAAATTTTCATGCCAAAATTTTTTTCTCATAATTCTGACCAACTTTTTCATACAACATAAAATAAAAATTCACATCACATATTTCTCTTAAAAGAATGTGCTAAAGCACATAAATGTACATAAATGTATTGCTTGATTTTGAGTGTTAAGAATCTTAATCAACACTCAAAAACAATAAATAAAAAACACAGTGCAAAATCTAATGAGATGAAGTAAGTGAAGTTTATCAACTTCAAAAATACAAGTTTTCGAAATGTGAACACAAAAACATGAAATTAAAAACTCAGTCCAAAATCTAATGATATTCTATTTTCTTCTGAAATTTACCAACTTCAAAAATTACAAGTTCTTTGAAAGTGAACTCAAAAACGAAAAACAAGTGAAAAAAATATCAAAACCTAGAACTTGTGCAATTTTTAATTAGAACAATGTTTGATAAATTATTCAGATTATTCACTTACTTGATTTCATTAGATTTTGGACTGTGATTTTTTTAATTCATACTCATCTTAATTTTTAAATTAATTCAAATTGTTTGAAAATCAATAATAAATAAAGATTCCGAATAAACAAAAAATATTTTAAACTAACAAATTCGTCTTCAAATTTAAATAAAAACAATGAAAACAGTGATTTTCAATGCAAACATTTTTTCATAATTTTATGCAAATACAGTATTTTTATTACCCCTTCCTTTTCCAATTAATCATTTATATTTTAATTTTATATTGTTTTAAATTATTTATATATATAACTAAATACTTTTAATCTTTATTCCAAATTAGTTTTAAAATCCCTTTTAAAATTTTTGTAAATGTTATGAATAATAAAAATTTTTATTTCATTTATATTTCTTCAACAATTTTAAGAAAATGAAAACAAAAGTTAAAAATATTTGATGTCAAAAGTTTTAATAACTGGTAATGAACCTTTTTTATAATATTAATACTATTTTAATGATAAAAAAAATTTTTTTACCATTTGTGTAGCATATACTGAGCGAAGAAGAAGAAAACATTATACATTCGTTTGATACCTTAATCAATTATTATTAGAATATAACTAGCGATATCACGTAAAGGGTAAAATTTTCCAACAACTTTTCCCGAAAAATTCTAAAAATTTTAAACGAATCAATGGATAACGTGAACGCAATTAAAATCAGAAGTTTTACATTTAGTAATTAATTTATATAATTAGATTAGAGATTTCTTTTGATTGGTTTATTTTGGTCATTGTAACCTCCCAAAAGATGCGTAAACTGAAATTTTTAAATACTAAAATCATAAAAAAAAAATCCGCGAATTTTGATTACCAAACGAATTTGATATTATTTCTGCAAAAGTAATGATGAAAACTTCTCCTTAAATAAACCGAGATGTCTGCAAGCATTATCTCTATTTTGTTAAAAAAATTCGAAATATTTGTATAAAAACAGACAATGTGATGTATGAAAAAATTGTACCTCTCAATAGGAACTAAAGCTTCAACTTAGGAACGTAAAAATTTAGACTAAAAAAAAAATTTACAAAGTTGAAGCTGAATTTCTGAGGATGTTTATTGTTCAATCAAATTTGATTTTTTTGAGAATTTTTACTCAAAAAAGCGGAAATTTTGTAAAAAATAACTGTTTTTTGGATTTTTTTGCCCTTTTTGGAGTCAAGCAAGCTCAAAACCACAAAAAATTATAAAAACCTTATAATTTTCAATTAGTGCTATTCAATGCGCGTCGAACAAGCTTTTTCTGAAAAGATTTTGGGTTTTCCAATCGATTAAAAAAACCAGTTTTTAAAAAAATTCAACCCCTTATTTCACCACTTTTGAGTACAAAAAAAAAATTGCAGATAAAAAATGTTCATAATTTTAGATGGTCATTATGGTTTAACAGTTGTTTTTGAAAAATAACACTAAAAGCTTTTTTGGAAAATTTTTTGTTTGTTGCAAAAAGAAACCAATTTTGAGCATCAAGCTCAGGAATAAGCCTTCAGGTTCTTGAAACTATTAAAAAAAATCTTTAACGATTTTGTGATTTTATTATTGAATTATTTTTGGTTATAAATTCAGGCTCGTAAATTGTGCTTTTAAGCCTTATAACTATCAAATATATGATCTAAGCACTATATTTGGCCGTTTAATGGACATAACAACATCGATTTGCACATTTCACACAATTTCAGTCGTTTCGGTTTTTACTTTATTAGGAATGTTTTGTATTCAAAACGAATGAACAAATTCGTAAGTTTCGTTTTCATGGCCCAACCATAAGACGAACTTTAATTTTTTTAACACTTGGAGATCCTTAGGCTGAC
The DNA here is from genome assembly GCA_900002565.1 of Culicoides sonorensis. NCBI lineage: Eukaryota > Metazoa > Arthropoda > Insecta > Diptera > Ceratopogonidae > Culicoides > Culicoides sonorensis. The sequence continues at coordinate 24,601 of LN483754.1, forward strand.
TTGTCACCCAAAACCGAACTAAATTTTGTTCTATTTTTTTTATTTTAATTCCAATATTATTGAAACTTTATGACTTTGTCAGGAGTCATAAAAGGATAATTTAGCTAAAGAAAAAACTTAAATCTGGCTTTTGGAAAGGGTCTCTAAAATAAAAGTAACACATGGGTCCCTAGGGTAACATGTCACCCAGGTAATATTTTTACATTTGTCTTTATTATTTTTGTAATAATATTTCATTTATCAACGTAATTTTACATTTTTAGTTCCTTTTGTAAGAAAAAATGCACTATTACAGACGGATTTTCCGCCATCAATCTGACCAACATTTAGCTCAATAACTTTGGGACGGTCATCGGAGCGTAGTCGAGTTGTTTCAGTAGGATAGAGAAGCTCATGAAGATTATTTATAACTCATTAGTTTAGAGATTGAGCTCAAGGTTTAGGCTAAAAAGCCTCCAGAGCCTAAAAAACCGTTAAAAAACGGTTGGAAATTTTAAAATATTGATGATCTGTTTTGTTGGATGGAGAAGTTTACTCAAATGAACTTTAACTAATTAGCTCGGAAGTTAGGCTCAGGTATTGGGCTCAATGATTGGGCTCAGGGCTCAGGCTCCAGATCCTAAAAACGGTCAAAAGCTCAAAATGTCTGATTTTTTCAAGTTTTTTTAAAAAAATTTCAAAATGGCGGATTGTCTTCAAAAAATAATTTTATTGAAGATAGTATGAATATTCTAAAGTACTCTTAGGGGAACAAGGGAGAACATATTTTCCAAAATTTTTTAATAAAAAGAATCTATGCTTCATAAACGATTCTTTCTGCGCTTGCTTTATTTAGTTATATAATTGCCTCGTTAAAGTGAGTCTTCAAGACCTTATATTGATTGAATCATATTTCTTCACACAATATTTACATCCAGTTATTAAATTAGAATCATAAAAAGTTGAGTTTTAATGCTAAAAGTAAATGAAAATTAGATAAACATATATTCTGGGTGACATGTCACCCTAGGGACTCGTACGTAACTTTTTCTTAGGGACCTCCAAGGGTTAATAGTTTTAAACTAATTTTCATTTCTGATAAAGTCATAAAAGTGTACAGATCGTACCAAATATAGAAAAAGCATGGGACGGACTTGCAAATTTATATGGACATCTTTAAATTTTTTAGAGACAAGCATATTTAATTAATACTGTAACGTAGATAATTGTAATATACGATGTAACGGAAAAAATTTGAATAAGCATTAAAAACGTAGATAATTTAATAGACGGTCATTTTGAAGTTAATATACGCTTAAAACGTCTATTAAATTATGTACGTTTTTGAATAAAAAATAAAGAAAAATTCATATATTTTCATTTTTAATTACTAAATTCATTTCTAAATATTAGCATTTTAAATGTTTTTCACATAAGTACTTATTTCAAAGCAAAAATAGGTTTGTCAATGTATAAATTTTACTCAAATTTCTAATAAAATTTTGAACTTCCATTTTTTGTCAATAAACGCTAAATTTGAATGTTTTTTTCGTCAATATACGGTTTCTCATTTTCTTTTTTCGTCAACATACGGAAGGTCATCGTATATTAGATTTATCTACTTTACAGTATTAATATATTATTTAAAAATATAATAGATTAGAATTTCTCAAGAAAAAATGAAAAAATCTTTTTACTTATTGATTAACACTTGTGTATTCTTTGTTTTGGATCCAAAACATTTAAAATTGAAACTCGTGTAACTTTTTTATTTGAACTCTAATCGAACTGGAACTTTATGAGTTTGTCATGAATAAAGATTATTAAAAAACTATGAAAAAAAATTAAAATCCGTCTTATGGTTGAGCCATGAAAACGAAACTTACGAATTTGTTCTTTCGTTTTGGATCCAAAACATTCTATAAAAAGTAAAAATCTAAACCACTGAAATGTTGTAAAAAGTGCAATTTGGTGTTGAAATCTCTATTGTACGACCAAATATAGTGGTTAGATCATAGATTTGATCGTTATAAGACTTAAGAGTCAAATTTTCGAGCCTGAATATAGATATAGATGGTTATAGAACCAAAAATTCAAAAATAATTTTCAAAAGTATCTTCATCAAACTCAAAATATGTGAGTTATTTTATCGAATTTTATCGCATTATAGTACAGCCTGTTTCAACAATTTAATTTTTTGATGTTTGGGTTCCAAAACGAAAGAACAAATTCGTAAGTTTTTTAAAGGAATACACAAGTGTTAATGTTGATGATCATTTTAATTGTGTTCCTCAATAATAGATAAAAGTTGTTGAATTAAAACTGCTTAAATCTTTATTTAGTGAGTGCGTCATTTAATTCTCGTGAATAGTTATTTAGTTTTTTTTTTATTTTTTTCATGTTATATGAAAAATTATGTATTATTTATGAAATATAAATAAAACTATATATTTATTTTGAATTAAGTTGTCAAACAAATTTAATAATGATATATAAAAATTACTTTAAATTGACTTTCAACGAGAATTCAATAGTTTCAATGATAGAGTAACTTGAGGAAAAATTATTGAAATTGAATCTTTTTATTTTATTACTTCAAATTACTTTTTATATCGTTAACCGCGACTGATGCGTAAACGCAACGGCACTTCCTGAGCCCCTGGACCAATATTTAAGCCCGCTCGAACCTTTAAAATTCAAATAGGCCTATTTTGAGCTTCTATGTAAAATTTCAAGGTTTTTGGCCCACGGGTTCAAGAGCGGCGGTTAATGAGTTAATCGTTTAAAAATTAATTAAATTAAACCACGTATACGCCTACATAAATTTTGACAGTTGTTTCAACTGTTGAAACTTTTATTATTTAATTCAACAGCTTTTAATGTTATTGAGGAACGCTAATGAACCATATTTTACGCAAACTAAAGAAAAAAATCACAGTCCATCTAATAAGCTGAAGTGAGTTAAGTTTATCAACTTCAAAAATACAAGTTTTCGGAATGAACAAAAGCATAAAACAAGCGAAAAAATTAAAATATGAAACTTTTACAATTTTTGATTATGGCAGTGATAAAGAAAGTTAAAATCTTTTAAGGGTTATTTAAAACAAAAATAGGGTGTCTTAGGCAAAGTTGTTCAGAATTATGAGAAGAAAATTTTATCGGATAATTTCGGAATTTTCCACCTGGTCACCTTATTTATTTGTATGGACACCCTATATTTTTTTGATCCATAAACACTCCCACGCTGAATACGAACATAAGTTTGAAACATATTTTAGGTCTCAGATCAACCGTTTGGGCGCTACGCGGTCTTGAAGAAAAAAAAACGAATACAAGAGAAAACTTGTAAAAATATAACAGGTTAAAATAACATTTGGAGAGCAAGCATTCCGATAATTCAAAGTAAATAAAAAAAATCACAGTCCAAAATCTAATGAGATGAAGTAAGTGAAGTTTATCAACTTCAAAAATACAAGTTTTCGAAATGTGAACACAAAAACATAAAACAAGCGAAAAAATTAAAATCTGAAACTTGTACAATTTTTGTTCTGAATAACCCATAAAAGATTTTACCTTTTATATCACTGCCATTATAAAAAATTGTACAAGTTTCAGATTTTAATTTTTTCGCTTGTTTTATGTTTTTGTGTTCACATTTCGAAAACTTGTATTTTTGAAGTTGATAAACTTCACTTACTTCATCTCATTAGATTTTGGACTGTGATTTTTATTTTTTATTTTTGAGTGTTGATTAAGATTCCTAACACTCAAAATCAAGTAATACATAAAGCACATTCCTTTAAAAGATGATGTGATGTGAATGAAAATTTGTGTTGTATGAAAAAAATTTTTCCTGTACGACTTAGATATAGGGTGTCTTAAGCAAAGTTGTTCAGAATTATGAGAGAAAAATTTTGGCATGAAAATTTTCCATTTTCCCGGAAAATTTCGGAATTTTCCACCTGGTCACCCTATTTTTTTGTATGGACACCCTATATTTTTTTGATCCATAAACACTCCCACGGTGAATACGAACATAAGTCTAGAACATATATTGGGTCTCAGATGAACCGTTCGGGCGCTACGCGGTCTGAAAGAAAAAGGAGCGACTGCAATATAAAACTTGTAAATAGAACAATACTATCTAATTGTACTTCGTGAATTTCGAAAAAGTAATCTTCTTACAGCGAGAACAACATTTTTTGGTCAGTTTTATCTGTTATTGTTCGGGTTTCTTTAATAACTTGCCTTATAGAAAAAAGACCTAATGCACCAATTGCATGTTGTAAACTCGATTTTTAGGAAAATTCAGAACAGAAATCTTATTTTTGGGAGCTTAATACATTAAATGTAGACTTGGTCAGCTCAGCAAAGTTGTAGCTTGAAATTTGAACAACTGGGCTTCAGGTGACTTTTGCCTAATACTTAGAAAAACTTGATTTGTTTTCCTGAAAATAGGTAAGCCAGACCTCATCGCTGAGAGTAAGGGTAAAAAGTTATCGCTGAACGGAGGGTTAAAATGAATTGAAGCTATACGGCATGCATTAGTCAAGATTTTATGTGGCAAATTTACATCATTGACTTCTTGTTTCAATTTTGAGATCAATCTCTTACAAAACTTTACTTTGACTTAAAATATGTAATTTTCCATTCATTTTTAGATCATAAAGAAAATGAAATAAGTATGACAGCTGATGAAATGTTAGTCGATGGTTTAATAAAAAGAGTAGTGAAAGAACAAAATCAACTAGAAGTTGCTATAGGTGAAGGTATGGAATTTACTATTCATGGAGATGTTAAGGCAAAAACGAAAAAATCCAAACATTTGCTCAACAATTCTAAGGTAAAGGAGTATTCTTTAAATTTAAGTCAAATAAATTATTTCATGCAATTAACGCTTTTTCAGATATTTCATTCTACATCGTTCATATTAAAATTAAATTTTAGAAAGAACAATGAAATTATTCAAAGTGAAGTTTTTTAAGTTGAAGTTGAACGTTAAAGTTAATGAAATATATGAAGTTTACTAGAGATATTAATATTTGCTTCTTTTTCTTTATATTAGATCTAACTATCATTCACTATTTTACTTTTCTTTGTTTCTTTTGATATTTTTATATACCCTGTTAAAAATGTATTTGAGATGAAGTAAATATTTATACACTCAAACAGCAAATGTACGTATGCCGAACAAGCAAACGTATGTACGCCAAATAAGCTAATTTTTTTTTGCTCATCCGGCAAATTAATGTTTACCAAATCGGCTACTGTTAAATAAATGTATAGTATACATTTTTCTTTTGTAATGAATCACTTGAAATTGATGTGTTTCGAAACTTGGACAAAAACTTTTGTGTTTGATTCTCTATGTTCAATTTTTTTAAATTATTCTAATACAAATACTTTTTTAAATTTTCTTTGACTGTTCGGACTGATTGTTCCATTTTGTTACGGTCTATACGCTGGTGATGTTTAATGACTAATTCCACTTGACACACAAAATTTCTCAAACTCTTCTGAGACAAAACATCTACCATTCACCTAGTCACAAGAATTTTACAAAGACCAAAATTCGCAAAGAATTTCCTTAGACTCCTTAAAACACACTCTGTGTTGACACTCGTATTTTAATGTACATCCAACCATTTAGAATAATCATCAACTATGGCTAAATATGACTAATTATTAAAAAAGAAATGATCTAAATGGACTCTTTCAAATGGATGTATTGTATCAGACTATGGTAGCTAGGTATATCATTTTTACCTGACGCAATTTTTTGCAATTTTTGACTAAAAATTCAATATCTTTGTCTGGAAATGGCCACCATATTGACGATCTAGCAATTTGTTTAGACATGACTATTCCTGAATGTTCTCTATGAATTAAATTTAAGACTTTTTCTCTAAGACTTGGTGGTATATAGACTCTATCACCATATAATATACAATTATTTTGTTAGTCAAGACTATTTCGACGTTCATAAAAATATTTGAGATCAGACCGAATTTTATTTTTCTCAAGCCACCCTTATTGAAAAGTGTACCTACTCACACGCATCTGTTACAATTGTAATATTTTTAGACGGATCATAGAAATGTAACACTTTGACACTCTTTGAACCAAACAAATTTTACATTTAATTGTAACAACTTGTGCAATGGTGCTAACACAGACTGTAAATTTGGTAAAAACTTGGAATAAAAATTCATAAGATCTAAAAATGATCATAAAGGCGTTAAATTATTTGGTGCAGGCGTTCTCAATAACGCATTGACTTTAATACCCGTTTTTGATATTTGATATCCTAGGTAATCTATTTCAGACTTAAAAAACTGACATTTATCAAAATTGACTTAAATGTTACATTCTAAAAGACGATGCAAAACTTTATGGGTTACATTGACACATTCATCTAATGACCAGCCACTAATTAAACCATCATCAAAATAGCAATTCACACCTTGAATGCCTTTTGTCCATAACACTTTGGACTTTTTGCAACCTTTACACCAAAAGATAATCTCATAAATTGAAGCAATCCAATATGAGTATGCATAGTGGTCAATTTATGAGATTCCACGTCCAATTCTAACTGAAGGTAAGCTCCTGCTTGGTTAAACACTACAGTTCTACGTATAGAGTCTGCTGCTTGGTTACTTGCTCGCTATTTTAAAAGCAAACTTGAAGTTTACTCGAGCATGCTTCCCGAACGCTGTTACAGTTTTTGTCTGATTCAAAAAAATAAAAAAAAATTAAATGTTGTTTGTCAAAGTTGATGTGAGATGTTTTTTTAGTGCATTTCGAAAGAAAACATGCACTATTACAGACGGTTTGTCCGCCGTCACTCCGTTTGTCTGTTCCGTTCATAACACCGGAATGATCCATAGGAGCGAAGTCAGAATGATTTTAAACCCACTAGATATGAGATTGGGCTCATGGATTGGGCTCCAGAGCCTCCAAAGCCTAAATACCGGAAAGAAAGGTAAAAAATTCTAAAAATTGCTTAATTTTTTTGATTGATATAGGATTTAAACAAAGTGAATTTTAATTTATAAACTTAGGCTCAGGAATAAGGCTCCTGAGCCTGAAAACAGCCAAAAGCCCAAAATGTCTGATTTTTTCAAAATTTTTTGGCAGTTTTTTCAAAACGGTTATTTTCAAAATGGTGGTTTTCCAAGATGGCGAAATTTTTCAAAATAATGGTTTTTCAAGATGGTGGTTTTTTTCAAAAAATTTGATATATTTCGCCATTTTGAAAAAAAAATTGATTTTGTTTGATATCTGACATTTTAATTTTGCAGTGCATTTCATAAGAAAAAATTTGTTTTTATAAAATTTCAAAATAGCGGGTTTTTTTTTCTAAATATTTTCAAAATAAATTATATTCAATGAAATAAGTCCCTTTGTAATGCAATTTTCTAAATCACCCAGTGGTAAGAATTTTCCTTTTCTTAGTCTATATGGATGTTTAATGTGGAAACTACCAAAAAACTGTCAAATATTCAATGTAAATCAAAAATAATCGCCATTTTGAAAATAACCACCATTTTGAAATTAGCCGCCATTTTGAAAAATAACCAACATTTTGAAATCAGCCGCCACTTTGAAAATAAAGGTCATTTTGAAAATAACCACCATTTTGAATTTAGCCGCCATTTTAAAAATAACCGCCATTTTGAAAATAACCACCATTTTGAAATTAGCCCCCATTTTGAAACTAACCACCATTTGGAAAATAACCGCGATTTTAAAAATTTTCCGCCACTTGAAAATAATCGCCATTTTGAAAAACTCCCACCATTAAAAAATCAGACATTTTGGGTTTTTGGCCGTTTTCAGGCTGTGGAGCCTTATTCCTGAGCCTAATTCCTGAACTCAATACCCGAGCCCAACCCCTGAGCCTAATTTCAAAGTTTTTAAATTAAAGTTCACTTTAATAAAATCCTATATCAATCAAAAAAATTAAGCAATTTTTTGAATTTTTAAACGTTTTTAACGGTATTTAGGCTTTGGAGGCTCTGGAGCCCAATCTCAAAGAGTTTAAAATCATCCTGACCTTGCTCCAATGGACCATTCCGGAGTTATGAACGGAACAGACAAACTTAGTGACGGCGGACAAACCGTCTGTAATAGTGCATTTTTTCTTACGAAATGCACTAAAAAAACGTCTCACATCAACTTCGACAAACAACATTTAATTTTTTTTACTTATTTTTGCCTAAAAATATTTTTTTTTGAATCAGACAAAAAATATGACAGCATATTTTTAGGTTCGTTCGGGAAGCATGCTCGAGTCTGCTCGAAGTATGCTAATGTTCATTGTAGCATACTCGGAGTAAACTTTTAAAACTGTAGTGTTTACTCTTGGGTCAAAAACTTGTTTAAACTGAGTACGAATTTTATTCACCTCAATATCAATCAAAGATAATGCATTTATTGTATAATTTTCATTAAAATTAACAGACATACTAGACAATAGCGACACACGCCAATTCGGGCATAAAAATTCTAGCCACGTTCTGCCTATTAATGGACAAAAATCTTTTTTAGACTTTTTAAATCTGGTGCAGCATATACCACACATTTAGTGCCATATCAAAGACTCTATTTTCAATTGATTTTATCGCTTTATAATTAAAAAGTCTCTTATACGTAATAATTGATATTACACTTACAAACGTACCTGTGTCATTTTCACATTCATTTTATCTAGTTTTAAATTCACATAAAAAGGTGATATGACAGACTGACTTAAGACATTTAATGAACGCAGTTAAGAGATCGTTTCATTGTGGGTCTTAGAGATAAATTCTTGATCAGATCATTATTAATACTTGTGTATTCCTTTAAAAAACTAACGAATTTGTTCTTTCGTTTTGGATCCAAAACATCATATAATTTTGTATGAATTTCTATAGATACCGAAATTAGGGCCTTTGTGGCAGTAAAAAATACCTATTATAATCAACTGAAACTCATGAATTGCTTAATCAGGCTGTGGAATTAGTCTTCAAAGGCTAAAAATATTACTAAAATGCGATACAAATCGATGAAATAACTCAATTATTGATTCTTTGCTTGTTGGATGGAGGAACCTTTAGATTAATTTAAACGCAATTGTTTCCGAATCGAGGTTGATATGGGCTCAAAAATTGATCTAAAAAATTGGGCTTCAGAGCCTGAAAAATGGTTAGACACTCATTGAAATTCTATAAAGTTTCACAATCAGTAATCGTTTTTTGCATAGGGGAAACACTCAGAATTGGTTTTCCTTCATAATTTTGAGCATCGGGCTCAGAAGTTAGGTTTTAGGTCCTTCAAATCAGTGAAAAAAGTCATTAAAGCCCGTTTTATTTAATTGATCAGTGACATTTATTCGTTTTTGATGAAGGTACTTTTGAAAATTATTTTTGATTTTTTTGTTATAATTCAGGCTCGTAAATTGGGCTCTTAAGCCTTATAAAGATCAAATCTATGACTATCTACACTTTTTACAACATTTAAGTGGTTTTACTTTGTATGAAATGTTTTGGATCCAAAACGAAAGAACAAATTCGTAAGTTTCGTTTTCATGGCCAAACCATAACACGGATTTTAATTATTTTTTCATAATTTTTTACTAATTTTTATTCTTCACAAAGTCATAAAGTTCCTGTTTGATAAGAGTTCAAATAAAAAAGCTACGTGAGTTTTAATTTTAAAATGTTTTGGATCCAAAACAAAGAATACACAAGTGTTAAATAATCCATCCCTCTTTCTCAAACACAACAAAAACATTAGCTCATTTGGCATACATACGTTTGCTTATACGGCATACGTACATTTGCTGTTTGAGTATACAAATATTTGCTTCATCTCAAATAGATTTTTAAAAGGGTATGTATTGTATGAACGGTGATTCTTGCAATTGATTCAATAAGCAAACCACCGTTTGACAGATATCACGAACAAAAAAAAACAAAACTAAGTAAAAACCATTTTCAACTTCTGTATTTTAAAATTTCAAATATTCAATTACATGCCGAGCATTTTATAACATCGGTAAAAGTATGGTTCTCTAGACTAAGAACAATACTGGTTTCACCCTGAAAATACAATTGGTAATTCAAAAAAAAAAATTAAAAGTTCTTTGAAAGTGAACTCAAAAACGAAAAACAAGTGAAAAAATATCAAAATATAGAACTTGTAAAATTTTTGTTCTCAATAATCTATGAAACACTGTTCTAATCAAAAATTGTACAAGTTCACAGACGCGGAGCTAGAAAAATATTCGTGAGGGGGCAAAAAAAATTCGGCCTGGTTTCAATTTTTTTCTTTGACAAAGTTTGGTTATTTCTAACTCTTTCATGAAAATTAGCTCTAAAACATAATTTTTTGCTCAAAATACTACGAACATTTGATGCTTGAAAAAGAGTAGGCTTACCAGATCCTTCCAAACGGAGGATGATATCAATATATTTAAATTTAAGTGGAATGAATTTTGTATCTTTCTTATTATATCTTTTATATCTAAATGCGGAGCTAAAATATTTTGATAACAAAACCGTGCTGAAGTTTCCTACGAATTAGAGGAAATTCCTACGAATTTCTAAGGCGACGCCTTAATTTTTTTTTTTAAATTTACCCTTTTTGTTCGGCCGCTTCTACTCTTTTGTTTTCCACTATTTTTTAAAAGTTTTGAATTGTATTCGCTTTTTTTTTTAAGACCGCGTAGCGCCCAAACGGTTCACCTAAGACCCATATAATGTTCTAGACTTATGTTTGTATTCAGCGTGGGAGTGTTTATGGATCAAAAAAATATATGGTGTCCATACAAAAAATAGGGTGACCAGGTGGAAAATTCCGAAATTATCCGATAAAATGGAAAATTTTTATGCCAAAATTTTCTTCTCATGATTCTGAACAATCCCTAAGACACCTCATATCTAAATTGTACAGGAAAAAATTTTCTCATACAACACAAATTTTCATTCAAATCACATTCATCTCTTAAAGGAATGTGCTTTATGTATTGCTTGATTTTGAGTGTTAGGAATCGTAATCAACACTTAAAAACAATAAATAAAAATCACAGTCCAAAATCTAATGAACTGAAGTAAGTGAAGTTTATCAACTTCAAAAATACTCTGAAACTCTGAAACTTGTACAATTTTTGTTCTGATCAATAGCAAAATTTTCATTAATTTGTAACAAGATACCGTCATAATTACAAATTGTACAATTTTCAGATTTGATTTTTTTCCCTTGTTTTATGTTTTTGTGTTCACATTTCGAAAACTTGTATTTTTGAAGTTGATAGATCACTTCATTAGATTTTGGACTGTGATTTTTTTGTACAATTTTTTGCAAACGCTAGAAAATAGAAATATCTGGACAGCTTTATCGTTTAACATCGATACGACGAATATTTCATGGATTTTTGAGCGTAAATGGAAAATGGCTCAAATCGCACTATGAATGGAAAACATGACAATAACGTGCGGCCATTTCTACTTTTTTGTTTTCCATTATTTTTTTGTACAATTTTTTGCAATCGCTATAAAATAGAAATATCTGAACAGCTTTTTCGTTTGACATCGATACGACGAATATTTCATGGATTTTTGAGCGTAAATGGAAAATGGCTCAAATCGCACTATGAATGGAAAACATGACAATAACGTGCGGCCGGTTCTACTTTTTTGTTTTCCACTATTTCTTTGTACAACTTTTTGCAATCGCTAGAAAATAGAAATATCTGGACAGCGTTTTCGTTTGACATCGATACGACGAATATTTCATGGATTTTTGAGCGTAAATGGAAAATGGCTCAAATCGCACTATGAATGGAAAACATGACAATAACGTGCGGCCGTTTCTACTTTTTTGTTTTCCACTATTTTTTTGTACAATTTTTTGCAATCGCTAGAAAATAAAAATATCTGGACAGCTTTATCATTTGACATCAATACGACGAATATTTTATGGATTTTTGAAGCCATTTTCCATTTACGCTCAAAAATCCATGAAATATTCGTCGTATCGATGTCAAACGAAAAAGCTGTCCAGATATTTCTATTTTCTAGCGATTGCAAAAAGTTGTACAAAGAAATAGTGGAAAACAAAAAAGTAGAAACGGCCGCACGTTATTGTCATGTTTTCCATTCATAGTGCGATTTGAGTCATTTTCCATTTACGCTCAAAAATCCATGAAATATTCGTCGTATCGATGTCAAACGAAAAAGCTGTCCCGATATTTCTATTTTCTAGCGATTGCAAAAAATTGTACAAAAAAATAGTGGAAAACAAAAAAGTAGAAACGGCCGCACGTTATTGTCAAGTTTATTTATAGTGCGATTTGAGTCATTTTCCATTTACGCTCAAAAATCCATGAAATATTCGTCGTATCGATGTCAAACGAAAAAGCTGTCCAGATATTTTTATTTTCCAGCGATTGCAAAAAATTGTACAAAAAAATAGTGGAAAACAAAAGAGTAGAAGCGGCCGAACAAAAAGGGGAAATTTTAAGGGAAATTTTTTTAAGGCGTCGCCTTAAAAATTCGTAGGAATTGCCTCTAATTCGTAGAAAACTGCAGCACGGTGATAACAAATGCTCCGCTGCTTCGCAGCTCCGTATTTAGATAATTTATAATAATAATATTTATATCGTTGGAAAGAAGGCAAAAATAGCATACAGAAAATATAAATTTTATCAGAATAAGCTCGCATAATATTCAATTGATATTAAATTTTGTTCTAAAAACACAAAAAAAATTGTTTTTTCTCTTTTTTTGTACTCGTTACAGAAAAAGTCTAATAAAATTTCGCTAATTACATTGAAACTTATATTATCTGTTAGCTCTTTTTGCCTTCATTCCAACGATATAAATTACTTGACACTTTGGAACAAAATTAACTTCAGAAAAGTTTAAACTTTGATATGAAATAATTTAAACTTAAAGGGGAAATGACTCTTTTCCATACAATTTTCATTATTTCATAAAACAAACACGAATCAGATCAAAAAACTGTTAAAAACGGTTAAAAATTTATAAAAAAGTGATAATTTGTTTTGTTAGATGGAGAAGTTTACTAACATGAACTTTAACTCATTAGCTCAGTGATTAGGATCAGGGATTGGGATCAGAGATCGGGGTCAGGAATTAGGCTCCAGAGCCTGAAAACAGCCAAAAGCCCAAAATATCCGATTTTTTCAACTATTTTTACATTAATCCGTCAAAATTATACGTTATGTAAAGTAGAGTACCACAGTTGTACAACAAAACTATTCGTTATGTTGGGTGGATACTGTATTATATTACATGTTAATAATATGTAAAATAATAATTTTCTTACTTATAGATGATTGGGAACTCTTTTAATAGTCAAATAGATAACAGAATAGAGCAAGAACTCAATGAGAGAGGATTTTCTCTTCAAGATGATGAAACAATAAGTATTAAATCATATGGTAGTCACAAAAATCGTGATTTTAAGGATGAAAGTCATAAAGGTAGCGCAGAAACTATAGATGGGGAAGAAAAACGTGATGTAAGCAAAGAAGATCTGGGAATTGATGAAGGTATGTAAACAACCTTTAGTGGGTTTATTATTATTTTTACTAGTATTAAATCGCGAAAAAATGGATTAATGGAAGCCCATGGAATTTACATAAACCACAGAAAATCTTAAAAACTGAAATTTATATCGAATAGGATGTCCATTTTCGTTAATATTTTTGCACAAAAAAATCTGTATTAACCGGAAAATTGGAAATTTTCAAAAAAACAATGGAAAATCTAGAAAAACGGAAAGTTTTCGGGAAAATCGGAAAGAGTTTTCCACTACACATGTTGTTTTCCCGCAATCTTCATATTTATCCTAAGAAAATGCAGCGAATTTGGCGGAAAAATAGTCTAAAACAAAAATTTGGCGCCTGCACCAAGAAACGAAAATAAAATATTTATTTAAAAAATTATCGGTACAGTGAATTTTCTCAGGAGTTTTACACTAGACATGTAGATTTTGCTAAAACCTCATACTAAACTAAACTATTGCTAAACTAAATATTGAAAAATAAAAATTTCACACGTGAAGATAGTCAGGAAATGACGATTTTTCTCGAAAATTTTCAATTCTTCTAGATTTCCCATTTTTCAGAAATTTTCAGATCAATTTCCGTTGAAGTTTATACCAATTTTACATTACAAAGTTTCAATGCTTTCTTCCAACACCTCAAAAATTTTTTTTTATATTTTATATTAATTATATATTATTATATTATTTTTTATATTAATGTTAACATCGAATTTGTATTTTTTCTAACATATTTTTTCAGATGATGAAGGAGAAGATTGTCCTCTTGAAGAAGAAATAATAATACATGCAGACGAAGATGAAATTATAGAAGATGCACCATCAGATTGTTGCCCTGACAATTGCTATAAAAAGTTTCCATTTTTGGCAGGAGACGATGATGCTCCATTTTGGCAAGGATGGGCAAACCTGCGACTTAAAACATTCCAACTTATTGAAAATAAGTACTTTGAAACTGCTGTAATTACTATGATTTTGCTAAGCAGTCTAGCTTTAGTAAGTTTTTATTATCTAGTAAACATATTTTGTCTCATATACCTTGCCATTTACGCTAAATAATACTAATTAACAAGATAAAAAGATAATCTCTGAATTGTCTCTGTATGTAAAAAAATAAGTGTGCTATTCCCCGTTTTTCAAAACGTGATCGCATCTGTGGGCTTACTATGCGTCCAAAACACAGTATTTTTAGAATTCTTCGACAATTATCTTTAGAAATATTATTTTTTCGGATCCAATTTGGGGCTACAACGCGGTGTTCAAAGTAATAAAAGACACTTTTCTAGTACATTAGTTCATTTTAGGGGTAGTTTAGTGAAATAAAGAGCTCGGAATAACAAATACATTGCGAACGGGTTTCGTAAATCACCAACATTTACGAACTACTAACATTTTATTCATATTTAACTTATTTTTATTCAATTTAAGCATTCACTTTATTTACGAATCTATAAATTTATCTTCGTAAAATAAAGTGAATGCTTAAATTGAATAAAAATAAATTAAATATGAATAAAATGTAAGTAGTTCGCAAATGTTGGTGATTTACGAAACCCGTTCGCAATGTATTTAATATTTTTAAAAAGCTTGTACAGTTTTAATTTAAGAATATTGCAATTTTTATTTCCTGTTTTTAGCCTTACCAGGTGTGTTGAAAAATATTTTGATGAATTGAAATAAAGTAAAAAGATCAATAAGTTTAATGTTATAGATAAATTTGTCCACCCACTTAATATACTTTCTCGGAGGAAGTGCCGGATTGGCCATATAAAATGGGCCGAAAAATCAACAACTTATTAGAAAATTTTAAAAGTTGGCTGAATATTTATTTTTAATAATTTCTAGTGGATTTCGTTATAAAACCTCTTATAGAATGTCGTCACTCTATAATCTTGGAAACATTATTCTAGAATGATAATCATTACCGGCGAGAGCTTAACCGGGCCAGGTTAGTTATAAAGTTCTCGGGGCTTTAAAGTTTGGTGATGTAAATTATTTTTATATGTCTGTCTCTTTCATAATTATTTATACCTAAAATTTTAAAATAAACTTTTATCCCGCTCGTTGCTTTTATTTTAGAAAAATGTGGAGCTACAAAGCAGTTCAAAAAATTTGACGTTTAATGAATTTTTTCTTTACCTTTCTCTTTTTTTGTTTTTCCAGATTTTTTTCAAATAACTCGAAATGAAAAATTGAGATAATCGAAAAAGAAAAATATAAAAAAATCATTTCATCAAAGTCCAAAATTTTGATAGCCAACTTATTAAAAAATTACCGAATGAAATTATTGAACATTGATCCATCGATTAACCAATAGTTTATTTAAAAATAAGTTAATTGGCATCAAAATTGATTGACTTTTCATATAAAGTTAATATGCAGCAATGTTTCAATGCAACTTTTAATATTTCTCTCTGCTTTTCACAATCTTTTAAAAGCATTTTAATCAAAATTATTTAAGTTTGATAAAATGAATTTTTTACCTCTCAAAATCTTTTATAACTAAGTGTGAAGATGCGAAACAGCTGAGCATTTTTTATCAATATATTTTATGTTTGGAAATAAATATTCTTTTTCTCTTTCTTTAATATTCCTCTTGCTGCTCCTCTCAATTTTTTGTACCTATTGGTATCAAAATTTTTGAAGTCTGATGAAATTAATGATTTATATCTCTCATTTTCGAATGCTCCTGTATGTTACTTTTATTACTTTCAATTTCATTGATGCCGCCCATTAACTTTATATGAAAAGTCAATCAATTTTGATACCAATGAACTTATTTTTAAATAAACTTTTGGAAAAATCGATAGATCAAGCGTTATTTAACCCAGATTAGACTACAGTCCTTCCAGAAGGACAAGCAACTTTAACTTTAATTCGTTTAAAATCATACTTTTGATAAATGAACAGTATGGAAAACTGTTCGAAATGATTCTTAACCCTTGGAGAAATTTTTTGTGAAGGGATAGAAACGTATATGAAAAAAACACGAAGTATCACATATGAATACATCTAGGGATAACCGTCGTAACTCAATAAAAGTGAATTTTCGGTAAACGCGAATTTTGTGATTTTTTTCTGTTTTATGCCAGCCAGTTAAAACGCAAATTAATTTTGAGATTTTTTTTTTCATTATTACACGATTAAAATAATGCCGATTATATTTATATACATCTAGGGATAAGAGACATAAAGCGATTTTTTTCAAATTTTACTTTTTTGTGTAAAAACTTTCAAATTCATAAAATCTTTCGATTGCAAAAAAAAAATTTATTTTATTTAGTTTTTATAGCCATGTGCCAAACGACCTAAATGATTTTGAAAAAAAATCTCGGGATAAGCGGCATAACACATACAAAAAACCACGTAAAAATGATTGTACGCATTCAGTTTATTTACGTCGTTTATCCCACTAAAAAAAATACGAAATAAATATCATACACAATATAATAAAATTTCGTTCTTTTATGTCTTTTATCCCAAGAAAATTTTTAAAATCAGACAAATATTCTGGGGATAAACGACATTATGTCTAAAACTCTAAAGTCAAGAATTATTATTGTTATTTATTTCGTATTTTTTTTAGTGGGATAAACGACGTAAATAAACTGAATGTAAATTGCAAAATTGGAGAAAACTCAGCGTATTTAATCAGCATTATAGGACTAATCATACCATCACTGGTAGAAGGAAGTATATTAAGAAGGAAATTGTTCCGAGACTTTAATTCAACCTAAATATTTTAAACGATCTCTTTTTATAAAACAGGGAACGCAAATCTTATTTTCTTTACATATAAAATGGAATTTCCATTCGGTAATTTTTTTTTATTTTGTTAAGTAGTTTAATTAATGGATTAAGTCCATAAATCTAAAATAAATTTTGAAACCTTCATGAGTATGAAAAAAACATTTTTTTCAAGCTCGTCTTAAATCTCTGGTGTCATCAACATTCAATTTTGCTTTTATGTTGAGAGGATTTTAGTGATATACGTGTTAAAAAAAAAGTAAACAGATTAATTTTTATCTTTACAATATATTTTTTTATATACAGGGTGATTTTTATTCTTTCTGATGATCTTTTTTGCACTTTATCGCACTTTATTGCACCCGTAGATCACACCTGCCTGCTCTTCTTTGCTTTTTTTTTTGCACTTTAATGCTCTTTTTGACGCCTCATTGATCTTTCTTGCACTTTATGTTACCCTTTTTTGCTCTTCTTTGCACTTTTTAGCTCTTCTATGCTCTTTATTGCACTTTTTTACTCTTAATCCTAAATCTTTTGTACTTTTCATTACTCTTCTTTTGACTTCTTTGTGATTTGTGATTAGGAGCAATAAAGTGCAATAAAGAGCATAGAAGAGCTTAAAAGACCAATAAAGTGCAATAAAGAACATTGTTGTTGTTGTTTTGCGATGGTCCATCTTTCGATGATATTATACTGGTTTTAAACTGTCTGTTTATATTGCACTTGTATTTATTCAGTATATCACACATATTTTTGATTGGCTTTTCACATATTGTTAGTTACTATTTATTTATTTATTTTTTATATATTCTTATGGCTCTTTTTTCACTTTAGTTTTAGTTTACATTAACATTTTCTTTTACATATATCACAGCACTTTTTTTAAAATCTTTTATATTATCACAGTTTACTTCATAGTTTTGAGACATGTGATTAAAGATACGCACTCCTTTGTACCATAAGGAGTCTTGATTACGGTGGGATATTTCAGCTGGTGGTCTTAAGGAACTGTTATTGCGTAGATTATATGGCTGTATATTTGATGTTCTAATGATGTTAACGGATAGGTAATTCGGAAGCATGTTTTTTGTGGCCTTATATATAAATACTAATACGTTGTAAATAATTCGTTGTTTAATACTGAGTAGGTTTGTCTGATCTAGCATTTGTGTGACGCTCGAATAACGGTTCCCGTGTGTGATATTTCTCAGAGCTCTGTTTTGAATTTTTTGTAGCATGCTTATTTGGTTGTCTTTATTTAAAAAAAGGATCGTACTACAGTAGTCAACCATGGATCCTACCATACACTTATACAAGGTTAATCTGACATTTTTCGGGATTTTCCTACGGTTACGATTCATAAACCCTACCATTTTCGACATTTTTTTTCCAACGTATTCCGCATTTTGTTTAAAACTTAGTGCTTCGTCAATGATAACACCAAGGTATTTAATTTCTCTTACTCTATTTATCACATCATTATTTAAATTAATACTGTTTATATCACATTCTGTTCCTACGATCATGAATTTGGTTTTTTCAACATTTAATTTTAGTTTGCACATATTCAGGTACTCAATGACATGTGAGAGATCTACAGTAATTTCTTGCATTGCTTGTTCAATAGTTGGGCTGTCACACCATAACAGTACATCATCAGCGAATAGATTAATATTGCACTTTTCCACATAATCAACTACGTCATTAAAATATAAATTAAATAAGGGACACGACAAGGGGGTTCCTTGTGGAACACCTTTTTCACTAGGAAGTGGTGAAGATTTAGCACCACCAAAAACTGTGAGTTGTCTTCTTCCTTGCAGCCAGCTCTGGAACCACTTAAGAACATTTCCACTTATACCATAATTCTGCAGTTTTTGAAGCAGTATGGCCCGGTCCACAGTTTCAAATGCCCTTTTTAAGTCGAGGAATACAACTATTATTATTTTTTTCTCTGATTTTTTTTGACGTAGGACATTTAATACCAAATTCAGTGATGTTTCACACGAGTGCTTTCCCCTGTATGCTGACTGGAAATTAGTAATAATATTATTTTTCTCTAAATGATCGTCTAATTGAATTTTCACTAATGCTTGATGAATTTTGTCAAGTGATGGAGCCATATTTATTGGTCTCATATCTTCTGATCTAACTGAATTTCTTATTTTAGGGACTGGTGTAACTGACGTATATTTCCACACATCGGGACAAGTGCCTGTTCTTAAACAGTCATTAAAAACACTTACTAAAATATCAGGACAACACTTCATTAAAATCTTTATCACAGTTACATTTACGTTATTCAAACCAGACATTGTTTTCGTTTTATTCAATAAATTTATCACAGTTTCAGCAGTTATTAATTCAAAGTTTGACCATTCACTTATTTGGTTGTTGATGTTTGGAGGTGTGTATTGCAAGTACGGAATGGTATCATAGATTTGATTAATACTTTGGATGGAATATTCGTTGAATTTAGATGCTATCACAGAAAAGTTGTCCATTAAATGACATTGTTGCATTAAACTCACAATGACCTCGTGTAATTATTTTTAGTTCTCGCCATAATTGTTTGGAATCATGAATGCACTCTTTTATCTTATCTTCGATACTTTTTGAGCTGATTTTATTTAATTCACGGTTGTATTGGTTTCTCAGGCATCTATATTCTTGCCAACTCTGTTGATCGTTGGATATAATAGCTCGTCTCTCAGCACTGTTTCTTTGTATTTTAAGCTGACGTAATTCATTGTTATACCATCTTTTGGAGTAATTTACGTTCACAGTTTTTTGTCTGACTAGTTCATTAACACTAAGCTCAATTGCGTTATTCAAATGAGTGACATGGGAGTCAACGTTGGAAATATCAATGTGTGGTGTGTCATATTTTTCTCTAAAACTTGAAACAAGATTGTCATCAGCATATAAAAGTTTTCTATCTATCACAGTTTTTTGTACTTTAGGTCTATTGGTTACAGATTTTTTAATATATAAATCACAATGGTCAGCTACATGATTTTGTTTTGCAACTTCTACACTCAGACAACGGTCACTTGTAAAGCAGAGATCTATCATAGTTTTTGTATCTCTTTGGTAATGTGTGTAATCATTAACTATTTGGCGTAAATCATATTTTAATGCTAATACTGAAAGTCTGGTCTTATATGTATGTAATACTGAGTTGTGGTAATTTATGTTAAAATCTCCAATAATTCTAACAGGAAGAGTAGTGACTAGATTTTCTTCAAATAATTCTTCAATTTTTTCCAGAAAAACGTTGTGTGATGTGTTGGGTGAATGGTAGACACAAACCCACTTACCTCTACATGGACCACTTAAAATATCTATTATAATCACATTATTCAACGCATACGTTAATTCACTACTTATTCTATATTGCACATTTTGTTTAACATATACAGCTACACCAGCACTGTGACGACTATTTGAATCACTACGTACACAATTATAACCAGCTATTGTTGATTCGGATTGAAAAATGTCAGATGTTAAATGAGTTTCGGTACATATAAATAATTCTGGTAACTTTTTACTGATTATTAATTCAATTGCATTTTTATGAGATAGTAATCCATTTACGTTGGAACAGATGGCAATATGTGATTGCTATTTTTCATATCTTGTACGGTTTTTCACTTGTATAATTCTTCTTTGTAACACTTGACATTGATTATTCCATACTATGTGGTTTACATCTAAATTCAACTTAAATTTTTCGTTTGCACGTAAACAATTAATACATTTCACATCATTTTTATTTACACAATCTTCTAATTTATGGTCACCGGCACAAATAGGACAAAAATAACACTCTGAAGTACAATCATTGGCGTAGTGTCCATAAGCACAACACTTAAAACAACGACCAATAAATGCATGCAAGTTTTCGAAACATCTGCAGCTGTCCCACCCTATGTATAATCTCTTATTTTTCATTATTCTATCAAATGTCTCTGTGTCGGTACGGATCACTGCAGTGTATGTGCTTTCTCTTTTTTTCACATCCAAAATTTCTATTTGTGAGTCATGAGTTACTATGGTATCATTTTGTGAGCGAATTTTATCAATCAATGATTGCTCATCACTATAAGCACCAATATTTATAATTGTCACTGTGGGTTTGTATGTCATAGGTTTATCAGCTGTATATTTCTCTCCTATTTTTTTATTCAATTTCTCTTTAATACTGTTTACGGCATCATGATCATTGCACTGTATAACTATTTTACCACTTTTAGTTTCTCTCATGAATTTGACAGGATCTTTACTTGGACTTATCACTTTTTTTATTTCATTTTTCATATCATTTTTATCATTTTCATTTTTAGGTTTTACAATTATCACAGGTTCATTTATCACAGCACTTACTTTCTTGTTTACATTTGTTTTTTGTCTTTTACTAACAATAGACCAATCAATATCACTTTTAGTTACACTAGCATAAGTACGTTTTGGGGACAAATATTCATTTAAAATTTCTTTTTCATGTAATTTTGTTGTTTTGTTTATTTTCATGATGCATTTCAATTCTTTGAACATATTATCATTTTCAGACAATTTATTTGAATGTTCTTGCAATATTTTTTCAATTTTACATAATTTACTCTCAATGTTTGTTAAAAAATCTCTCTCAGGTTTACACATATCACACGTATATGATGCGTTATCACATTTCATAAAATAATCGGACACTATCTTATTCATTCCCGCACAAGTATGATGGATCTTTTTATGACATATTTCACATTTAATATTTTGTTCAGTTTTATTATTGAAATTTAATGGTTCCCGGCATTCTAAACACATTTCCGACAATTCAGAATTTAAGACATCGACGTCGTCTTCCATTCTGTATAAATTGTTTTTGTTTTTAATTGTTTTTTATATTTTTATTTATTTGTTTTGTTTTGATCGAAGTTTTGCGCGTCTGTATTCATTCGCGGTAACTCTCTCTTATAAAAGCGCTAAAAAGAACTAAAAAGTGCAAAGAAGAGCAATGAAGAGCAAAAAAGATCTGGAATTAGGAGCAATAAAGTGCAATAAAGAGCATAAAAAAAATGGAGAGCAAAAAAGGGTAACATAAAGTGCAAGAAAGATCAATCAGGCGTCAAAAAGAGCATAAAAGTGCAAAAAAAAACAAACAAGAGCAGGCAGGTGCAATAAAGTGCGATAAAGTGCAAAAAAGATCATCAGAAAGAATAAAAATCACCCTATATATTGGGTAAAACGTGGAATGCCGTCATAGTTCCAATAGTCGGCCAGTTCTATTAAGGAATATGAAATATGAAAACAAATAAAGCTTTATTATACAAATAATGTTTACTAGGTCAGCAGATAAAAGTTTAACAATCCATGCTTACGTACAAGATTTTTGACATTTATCTATGTGTATCTATACAAAATGAGCTGTCTAGTTGTATCTGCTTACCCTCTTATAATTTCAAAGTTCATTATTTTATCTTTAAATATTTGTTGTTAAAATTAACATTTTTATTCATTCATTTATTCTAAAAATTCAATTCAAAAAAAAATAAAATGGCGGTAATCTAGAAAATCAACTATTTCTTTCCAGAAAAAATAAAGTAGTCGAATTTGTCAATTTTATGCATATTCAACATTTGCAATAACATATATTCATGTTGCAAACATTTTTTTTCACCTAAATTAAAAAATACATGGCCAGGGAAATATATTTGTATAATTGGTTTATAAATTTGATGGCCGGCTATCGGTGATTTAAGTTAACTTTTTTTCTTTAAAAAAATTTCATTTACTTATTGATGAAAAACCTATTTAAGCTTCATTTAATCCAAAAATAAATTATTTAAGTATTAACGATCAACTTAAACTCCTAAGTTAAAACTGAAAATTCCTATAATATATTATAAAAAAAATCTTTTGTACATTTTTGAAGTTCATAAACTCTTGATTGAAAATATAAAATTTCAAAAATAATTCGCAGTACACATTTGGTAAAACAAACAAGTAAACAAAGGCATATAAAAAACTCGAAAAAATTAAGTTTTTGTGATTTTTATGACTAGAAATGACTTCTTGCAAACGACGCACAGTGGTCCAAAATGCCAAAAAAATATTTTTGATATCAAGATGAACTACGATTTTCATTATCTTAACTTATTATTCAATCATATATAAGAAACAGTCGTAAATTTTAAGACTATTAATTAAAATTAAATTATTTATTAATTTAATAAATATAAATTATTTTTATTGAATCAGTCTATTGAAAGGAACGTTTAAGAGTAAGAATATCACATTAAAACAATACTTAAATCGTTCTTGTGGACAATGCGAGCATAATTGTGCTCTATGTTCGTTACAAAATGGCTGCTTGCAGTAATTGATCGTCATTCGTCGACGTTCTAATGGACACTACTTGCAAGTAGTACGTTTCATTTCTTAAGGTCGTGGTTCATCCTCTGGTACATCACATTTGAGTATAATTGGAATGTCTCTCTTAATACAGCGTCTCAAATTTGCGGTCTTAAACTTATCAAAAAAACATTGTTAACAGTGAGTTTATCAGCTAAATTGCGTATAAAATCAGACATTCTCACTAGTTTTTGATGTGTATGTTTAGATTTATCGATATTTTTATCAGTGGTCACTAGAATACGACATAAAATTTATAAAAATTCGAAAAACGACTTTCATGTAGTTGATTGAATGGCTCACAATTGATCATGTGGGTCAAAATTATCCTATTTATGCTACATAACTCAATTACATCAGATTTTTACGTTTTTGAATTGATTTTGCAATAAACATGCTAAATTAACACAAAATAAAACATGAATTTGTTTTTTTTTTTGCATTTAAAGTTCAAAAATCATATCTCTCAATTGTGCATAAAAACTGACGTAATAAAGAAATAGTCGTAAATTTTACGATTCACTTTTTGTTTCATATATAATGCACTCTTCAAGGTAAAACATAATAATGCCAAAATGTCTTACAATTCAAGAGAGGAGCATAACGAAAGCCTTGAGTTGATAAAATGTACTGTTAAAAAGTTATTTCAATTATTAGACACCTACACTCTCAAACAAAAACCAGTGGGGTTTCCCACTGGTAACCAGTGGGACATTTTAACCAGTGGGAAACCAGTTGGACAAGTGGGACCATTGGGACACCAGTGGGAGACCAGTGGGACACCAGTGGGACCAGTGGGTGCCCAAATACCAGTGGGACACCAGTGGGATCAGTGGGTCCAGTGGGAAACCAGTGGGAGACCAGTGGGAAACCAGTGGGAGACCAGTGGGACCAGTAGGAGACGAGTGGGACCAGTGGGAAATCAGTGGGACCAGTGGGACCAGTGAGAGACCAGTGGGACCAGTGGGAAACCAGTGGGAGACCAGTGGGACCTTAAAGAAGGCCGAAAAAAATAATATAATAGTAATAATAAATCCTACTGGCCTTACTAGGTTCCCACTGGCCTGTCCCATTGGTTTTTGTTTGAGACTATAGTCGTAAAATTTACGATATATTCTTACTCCAGGGTTAAGCTTGTTGAAAAACTGGAAATTATACACTTCTTTTGAATATAATTTGAGCTTTCTAGCTGTTGGAAAGTAACGTTTAGAAGAAGATTCAGATTTTATTTGGTTTAACACTTGGAGATCCTTAGGGTGACTTGTCACCCAAAACCGAACTAAATTTTGTACTATTTTTTTATTTTAATTCCAATATTATTGAAACTTTATGACTTTGTCAGGAGTCATAAAAGGATAATTTAGCTAAAGAAAAAACTTAAATCTGGCTTTTGGAAAGGGTCTCTAAAAAAAAAGTAACACATGGGTCCCTAGGGTAACATGTCACCCAGGTAATATTTTTACATTTGTCTTTATTATTTTTGTAATAATATTTCATTTATCAACGTAATTTTACATTTTTAGTTCCTTTTGTAAGAAAAAATGCACTATTACAGACGGTTTTTCCGCCATCAATCTGACACTCTGACCTCTGTCACTCGGACAATCTGACCAACATTTAGCTCAATAACTTTGGGACAGTTCATCGGAGCGTAGTAGAGTTGTTTCAGTAGGATAGAGGAGCTCATGAAGATTATTTATAACTCATTAGTTTAGAGATTGAGCTCAAGGTTTAGGCTAAAAAGCCTCCAGAGCCTAAAAAACCTTTAAAAAACGGTTGGAAATTTTAAAATATTGATGATCTGTTTTGTTGGATGGAGAAGTTTACTCAAATGAACTTTAACTAATTAGCTCGGAAGTTAGGCTCAGGTATTGGGCTCAATGATTGGGTTCAGGCTCCAGATCCTAAAAACGGTCAAAAGCTCAAAATGTCTGATTTTTTCAAGTTTTTTTAAAAAAAATTCAAAATGGCGGATTGTCTTCAAAAAATAATTTTATTGAAGATAGTATGAATATTCTAAATAACTCTTAGGGGAACAAAGGAGAACATATTTTCCAAAATTTTTTAATAAAAAGAATCTATGCTTCATAAACGATTCTTTCTGCGCTTGCTTTATTTAGTTATATAATTGCCTCGTTAAAGTGAGTCTTCAAGACCTAATATTGATTGAATCATATTTCTTCACACAATATTTACATCCAGTTATTAAATTAGAATCATAAAAAGTTGAGTTTTAATGCTAAAAGTAAATGCAAATTAGATAAACATATATTCTGGGTGACATGTCACCCTAGGGACTCGTACGTAACTTTTTCTTAGGGACTCCAAGGGTTAAATTAATTTTTACTTCTTGTTTTTTTTTGAGTCTCAAAACTCTAATCAACGAAAAAATAAAAAAAAAATAAGGATTTTAATTATAACAATGCAAGAAAATCTCAAATTTTGCTTTTCGTCATAAATATAATGAATATTTCATTAAAAGAAAAATTTATTCAAAAATATAAAGTATATTTCAGAATACAATTAATTTAACCTTAATTTAAACTAATTCAGTTCAATTGTTTTAAAATCTAAGTAGTACTTTATGCATGGTATAATTCCTTATAATTCACGTACAGAGCGCGGTATAATTTTTCTAATACCATGCATAAAGCGCGCATGTTATTAAATGCTTATGCAATACACTATCCTCTTAATAAAAGTTTAAAATTTAAAAAAAATATATTATCTTATATTATATTATTTTAAAATTTTCAACTTTTTCCAAAAAATTGTTTCTGACGAAAATTCAATTTTTTTGTATGAAAATATGTAAAATGGTAAATAAAAACACCAGTTTTTCAACAAGCCTAAGATGATGAAAATCGTAGTTCATCTTGATATGAAAAATATTTTATGGAATTTTTTTGGCATTTGCGTTTAATTTATTGGGACCTCTAAACTAGGACAAGTGTAATCAAGAATTTAGGTGTTATTTTTGTCCGTCAGCTGAGATACAGATTTTACATTGCTAAGATTGTCAATTTTTGTTACTCGATCGTCATAAAATGAGAGTTAAGATTATGAACGATCCTACAAGGACATTGTATTGTTCGCTTTAACGCTCCATTCTCGAATATGCCTGTGTTGTCTAGGACCCATTTAGGAAGAAAGGCATTATCAAAATATAGAGTGTTCAGAATTATGTACTTGAACTGTGTAACTGATTTTATTTGTTGTATAAAAAAAATAAATGAAGGACAGCACTCCATGAAAGATTTTAAAACTGTGACATTCATATTTTTTTCTACTAGTTTTTACGATTGTACGATTTATAATATGATAATTATTTTTTTTTTATTTACAGGCTTTAGAAGATGTAAACCTACCAAACCGACCTATACTTCAAGACATCTTATATTACATGGATAGAATATTTACTGTTATATTTTTTATTGAAATGCTAATTAAATGGCTTGCACTGGGATTTAAAGTATATTTTACAAATGCATGGTGTTGGTTAGATTTTGTCATTGTTATGGTAATTATATTATAAACCCGCTAGTTCGTGCGACAAGAAAAAATTAACAGTATCGGATTTGACAGCTGAGGCAAACGCAAAAGTGACAGTTTAAATACCAATACTATGATAAAGTAAAGTAAAGTAACGAAAATTTAATATACATAATAAAAAAACTAAGAAGTATTTTATATAAATTGAAAAAAAAATTACTAATAATTTAAATTTAGTTTTTGTCAATTATTAGGAAAATTGATACACGAATATGCTTAAATGAGTTGATAATACTTATTTTTTATAAGCTGTCACTTCCTGTCGTGTGAATATAAACATATTCTGACAAATGGCAAGTCTCAAAATTGAATAAATTCACAATAGCAAATGATAATAAAACTTACAGTGCCAAACACAACGAGGGTCATGTCATTCTGATGGGAAATCCGTTTAGGTCTGATTCTACTTCATGAACCCTGCATTTTTATGTTTACGGTTTGTCGCTAGTACATCTGGTTTTTCTTTAATCATATCTTTAAATTTTGAAGATTTCCTTTTATATATACTATGCAATTTTGCTTAGTGATAATAAATAATTTTCTTTTATTTAAAATAATATTAGATTTATTTAGTTTATAAATTTTCGCATTCTATAGACCAATTTTATGATATTTTTTCATCGAAAACTTAAGGCTATAACGTTCATAAATAATCAACTAATTTAAAAAATATTAATGTATTCTATGCGTTTGAAAA
Organism: Culicoides sonorensis; assembly: GCA_900002565.1. Classification (NCBI taxonomy): domain Eukaryota; kingdom Metazoa; phylum Arthropoda; class Insecta; order Diptera; family Ceratopogonidae; genus Culicoides; species Culicoides sonorensis. The sequence continues at coordinate 52,568 of LN483754.1, forward strand.
CAATACTCAAAAGTTGAGCATATAGTATCTATAAACTTCATACACACAAAATATATTCTAGTCAATAAGTAATAATTTGAACTTTTTTACGCTTTTGAGTTTTTTGGCATCTGTTTGATATTTTCTGCATATTATTCCACAGTGGACCGGCGAGAGAAGGGTTCAAGGTGTACTAAACTACCAAGGCCAAGCTTTTTAGGGCCCTTCAACAAGCTATTAATTTTTTATTTGTATTCTTTACATAACTTATTTCACAAAAGGGTAATATTTTTCACTTTCGTACAAAATCAGAGTCTGATTATACCGCTTTTAGTACAACTTTTAAAGTCTCTCTGCTTCTCACGATCTTTTATCTCTAAATGCAGAGCTGCAAGCAGCAAAGCATTTATATCAAAATATTTTATGTTTATCAATGAATATTTTATCTCTCTCTTCCGCTTTCCTCCTTTTTTTATGCCTTAGCGGATCATTTGATAAAAAAAATATTTTAAGTTTGTAACGAAAGAGTTTGGAAGTCGGGGATGCAATTCCAAACACAGAAGTTACTTAATTATAATTTTTATTATTAAAACTAAAACTAACTTAAAACTAGAGAAGAACACATCTTCATCTTACAAAGGCTATAACTAAAAAAATGCATATTGAACATACGTATTTCGCATAGGCTTACCAAAATTGCCTTCCCATTTGGAAGGACCGCTATACAAGCGTTAAATTTTTTTCAAATAAAATTGTTAATTGCATCTCATTAAGAAGACTTCAATTTTTTATACCAAAATGCGGAGCTGCGAAGCAGCGGAGCATTTGATATCAAAGTATCTCTCAGAATATCTCTCGCTATAACTTTTATACATTGGTTCGCTGCATATAAAAATCATGAAAATGAAGTGTTAATCGGGAATCTTAAAATATTATGGTATCGAATGCTCCGCTGCTTCGCAGCTCCGCATTTAGGTATAAAAGTTAAAGAGAGGGATTCAAATTCATTGCAATTAACTATAAATATTTTGATATCAAGATATAAATCAGATATAAAAATTAAAGAGAGATACAAATTCAATTTCACTTAACTTAAAATATGTTGATATCAAATGCTCCGCTGCTTCGCAGCTCCGCATTTAACAGTATTTTAAGATTAGTGAAATTAAATTTGTATCTCTCTTTAACTTTTATACCTAATTGCGAAGCAGCGGAGCATTCGATATCATAATATTAATATTTGATACCGGTATCAAGATATTTTAAGTTTGGTGAAATAATTTTTTTTCCGTTTCTCTTTCTTTCTCAATTTTTTATACTTAAAACCAAAATGAAATGCATCAAAACGAGCTCAAGGGTCAAATAACCCTAAATGGTACGATTAGTAGGTGTTGGTGTTTTCTCATATTTTGTTCTTTAGAAGGAAAAAGTCTTATCATAAAAGCGGCAAAATAAAAATTATTTTAATACTTTTCATTCTAACACTTGTAATTTAAAACACCTTTTTCATATAATTTATTTTTTTTCATGTTTCACTTCTATTTTTTTTTTATTTTTCACTTATTTTGCTGTTTTAGAGGAGAAATTGTGTTAAAATGAAACAATGAAATTTTTTACCAAATTTGGATTTTTAAAAATGAATGTGAAGTTTGAAGGTGAAAAATTTTTTCCCCGGTTCGATTTTCAGCACGTTTCACATCCTAATTTTCAAAAAATTTGACCGTTGGAATAATTGGAAAAAGAAATTACATCGATCGATTACATTGATCGAATAAAATAAAAATTACATTTAAACTCATTTTTTTTTTTTTTTTTTTTTTTAATTTTTTTTTTTTTTTTAAATTTTTTGTTCTTTATTTATTACATAATTTCAAATTAAATTTCGATCACTAATTACAATCATAATCTTAAAAGTTATACAAAATTAATGGGGAAAATGAACTCTTTGGCTAGGAGCCCTGTAGAGTTCGTCATGATAATCTAATTTAAATACAAGTGTATATTGGAACTTAACTAAAATTTTCTAAATGTAAAATATGAGTAAGTGTCCATTAAGCAAATAGAATGCCATGACTAAATACGAAAAATATTCTCTCTTAATAATGAAATTAATTTATGAACATAAATTCGATTAAACTTTTAATTTGATCTTCCATATCACTGAATATTATTTTTTTTGCAGCAGGTGAATCTTTTACTGGAGAATCAATTTTTCTCTTTTTGCTCTTTTTTTTATTAGACATGCATAAAAAACTACCACTATACTGAAGAACTAATGATGAGATACCAGTTTGACCACTTTTAGAACATACAAAATTCTATTCAATTCCATGGATTGTTACGTTGTATGCAAAACACTTTCTATCTATGAAAGTATACACAAATTTCTTTTATGATTGAATAATTAATTTATGATGCACGTGCTTGATGAATTTTATTTTTGATTTTTTATCAATAATTTTAATGTTCTATGATATATTTTTCATTTCATTTTTTCATTTCATTTTATTCTTTGCAACAACAGGCCGAAGCCCTTTACCATCAATTAACAATTGGGGTAAAAAGCCATTGGCAAGCCTCCGGCATAAAAAACCCATCTTTTCTAAACATAATAAATAACAAAATAAATAAATAAATAATAAATATTATGATACAATTTGATTAATAGTATATTAGTTTATATTTACAAAGTATTTTTCGTATTAAATTTTGACTAATAACTACAATTAAATATTTTTTTTACCGGAGCTATGAAATATACGTCTTTACTGTTCCATGTACACACTCACTCCCAGACACGCATACATCTGTAGCACATACTATAAAAACTTTAGAATATTTTGCATGCTAAAAATGAACCATATCTACAGTCTATAGTCGTATAAACGCTAAAACATGATATTTTGACATTTCTAAATTGCTTATCGTGAAATTGAAAAAATAAAAGAAACAGAGAGAGGAATTCAAAAATGAGAGACAAAAAAATTTGTTTCATCAGATTTCAAATATTTTATCAAATTCAAATATCAAAAGGTAAAAAAAATTGCGAAGAGCAACGAGAGAATTTTAAAGAGAGTTGCCGAAAATTAGAAATATTTCAAATAAGGTTAGCATTTGAACACATTGAACATAAAGGTTAATAAGTTGTAACCATATGGGGAAATTTTCCAAAGGACGCAATTGAAATACGATGATTTACTTAAAATTACTTTATTAATAAAAATCGAAGGTTACTTGTAATTTAGAGAGAAGAACACATCTTCTCTAGGTGAAAGCTAGTACTTAACTGAAACTATAATAATTCTAATAGATTATATGTTAATGTGAATGTGTATGTGTTAGTAAGAATCTTATGCAATATGGGACAGTTCACTTAGAACGGTCACAAGTGGGGCTTTCATCGGGAACGAATCCAGCGATGTTTCCTTGACCTGTCCAGTTGAATGGGATGCATACTCCTGCTGATTCTACTACGGTTCTATGTACTTGTCAATTTTTCCTTTTTCAATCTGGAAGAAGGGTATTGACTCAGGCTAATTCTATAAATTTAATGTTGGTTGATGTTGATGCTAGACTGTTTATTAATGTGATTTTGTTTGTTGGAGGATGATGATACTTTGCAAGACACGGACCTCCTCTAGTGCCTTGCCTGCCAATTCTTTACTAGTTCAGAATTATAACTCCCATCGTAGCCACTTAGGCTAAGATTTACAGTGTTCATCGGATCGATTGACAATTGTGATAAGGTTTCACTTAGACCTGTCTTGTCACTCTGTCTATCCACTCAGTCATGTTCTCTCTGAAACTCGATTCATCTGTACGCATAGTGTGTCCTATTGCATTGTGATTTGTATCGTTACTCAAAAGCGAGGGTCGCTTAGTTTTCTTGCCTCTACTATGATCACTTTTTGTACGCATAGGCTGCCTTGTCGGTTGAACTTCCATTTCAAAGTCACTTAGACCTTGATCTGGGGACGTACCCATTTGTGATGAATTTCTACTGACATCTCTATCTTGCGTGCTGTTAATTGGTGGTGGTTGAGGATAACCGGTTTGAACTGTGGTATTCAACTCTGTTGAAATTGGAAAGAAGTCGGACTTACACGACGACTTGATTTCTTTGCTATTCGTTGAACCGGGACTGAAGTCACCTAGACTTGTTCGATACTCGTTCCATTTCCTAGTGTCACATAGACTCATAGGATTTTGACTTTCACTCTGAAATTTGTTAAAACTTATGCCTTTAGTTCTACTCTCACTATAAGGACTTTTGCTACTCTTGAACCATGGTATACTCTCATCCTGACATCCAGCAAGAACTTCTCTGTCTGTACTGCTGTCAGTGGCGCGCCTTAAACCTATATTTGCTGTTGTGGTTGTTGTAGTTGTGGTCAACATTGCGGAAAGGGTTGTTTTTGAAAATGGAACTTGTTCCATTTGTCTTAGCCTGGACGTTTCATCTATCAATTCGTCTTCTCTGATTTGACCAAAATCCTCGTAATATTCCTCGACTAACGCTTTAAGATCTTCTATGGCTCTTTTGCACTTGTCACTTAGACAAGGCATTAATTGGCTTATTTTCCTCAATCTGGCTTCTATGTGGGCTAATCTGGAATAAAATGAACGTAGGACATACCTATCGTTTTGATTTTCAATGATTTCCGATTCCAATTCCACCAGTTTTCGTTTGCAATTTAACAACTCTTTTCTCCCCCTAGCCATATCCATAGAAAGTGTTGACATACTCTCATATGGGTCAGCTGTTTGATTGAGAAGCTGCTTCAAGGCCTTACGTTTGTCTGTTAAATTCTGTGGGTACTTAACGCCACGAATTTCCAACTCATATCTCAACTCTTCTGGTTCCAGGTGATCCACGATCATCTCCGTGTATGGCACAATCACTTCCATAATCATATTTGGGACTAACCACTACAACTAAATAAAAAAACTCTTCCACAACAACAATCAGTACACTCAGTACCGAAAACTTTGGACACGTGTGAAAACTCTAAATTATTTTACGTCTCGAGACTAAATCTATGCTATAGCTATATCTGCAGATTGAATAATTTTTCCATCAGTTTTATGCAATTCTGCATGAAAATCTAAATTATTCACTTATCCTAATTTATTAATTTTAAATTTAAATTATTTTTTTTTCTACACTACCCTACTCTTACGCTACTATTTCTTATCACTACTACATCTCTATCTATGCTGAAATCAAATTCTAAATGTCTTTTCTCTTCTCACACATGTATTTGCATTTCTTTGTTTCACTCTGTATACACCTAGTATACAATTTTGTCTATTGTGCGTGTACACATTTTACGCACGAGAACGCATGAGGTGGTGAAGCACTTTAACACGTGGTTATAATGATTTGATGATTTTTGATGCAGATATGGGGCACATAGCCTCCATTTATCCCACAATTTCCAGCTTTTTCTTCAGCAGTTCTATAAGCATTTATATCAGTTTTTTTTTTCTCACTTAGAGATTTATTTTTATTCACAGTTAGAATTCTTATTGTCACTTTCTTGTCTTTTTTTATTTCTGGTTTAAATTACTTTTAATTTTAATTATACCTATTTTTATCTTCATTTATTCTACTTTGCTTTTAGCAAGGGATGCCATTTGTAACCATATGGGGAAATTTTCCAAAGGACGCAATTGAAATACGATGATTTACTTAAAATTACTTTATTAATAAAAATTAGATGGTTACTTATAAATAGAGAGAACACATCATCTCTAGGTGAAAGCTAGTACTTAACTGAAACTATAATAATTCTAATAGATTATATGTTAATGTGAATGTGTATGTGTTAGTAAGAATCTTATGCAATATGGGACAGTTCACTTAGAACGGTCACAAAGTTACTGAAGAATATTTATATGAAAATTTATGTTTCAGAATTTTTATAGATCTCATTTTTTTTTCTAGGTATCTTTAATTAATTTTATTGCATCTCTATGTGGTGCGGGTGGAATTCAAGCTTTCAAAACCATGAGAACTCTTAGAGCTTTACGCCCGCTCAGAGCAATGTCTAGAATGCAAGGAATGAGAGTTAGTACTAAATTATTTTACCTATCTTCTAATGTAAAATTAAAAATGTATACTTAGGTTGTTGTAAATGCATTAGTTCAAGCGATACCTTCCATATTTAATGTACTTCTTGTGTGTTTGATATTTTGGCTAATATTTGCTATTATGGGAGTTCAACTATTTGCAGGAAAATATTTTAAAGTAAGTTTTGAAATAAAATAATTTAATTATATTGCAGATTTACTATAACTTTCAATGACTGCTGTCACTTTCAAGCTCAATTTCAAAATTTTCGAGCTAATGAGTAAATCAACTTCAAATATACAAGTTTTCGAAATGTGAACACAAAAACATAAAACAAGCGAAAAATAAAAATCTGAAACAGTGATATAAAAGCTAAAACTTTTTATCGCGTATTCAGAACAATAATTTTACACATTTTTTCGTCTTTTTTGTTGGAAATATTTATGATAATCAACATTAAATGGTTAATTTTGTCTTAACTTTATTTTTACTGAAAAAAATAATATTAATATATTTTGTTTACATTTTAAATTCGGGATTATGGCAAAAACGGGACTAAACAGGAAGGGCTTGTTCATAAATAACATGAAAAATGTATTACAAGCGATGTTAGTTAAAAGCGCTTGTAAATGATGTTAAGATACTGTTAAAATTAAAAGCGGTTATAAATTAAAATTGCTTCCAACTAACCAACTAATTGCTTTTAACTAATTATGTCAGGATATGGGCGTAAGAATTTTTATCTAAATTTATTGCAAAAATATATTATTTAACGGTTTATTTTTAAAATTACGTTATATGGAATCAATTTTTACGTTATTGTATTTTTTATAGTTTTTGAGAATGTGACGTTCGACTTGACAACTTAAAAATGTAAATAAAACAAACACGCGCGATAAAAAAAAATACAGCTTTTACTTAAATATATAAAATATATTCATTAGTTTTATCAATATTAATTTCAAAAGTATTTTTACTATTTTGTTTTTATCAAAAAGTAAAAAAAAAAATTATTAAATATGTTTTTGAAATTTTATTAAACAGAATGTTGTATTTTTTAACGGTATATTTGAACGAAAATGTAGAATATGTTCTACGCGGGTCTGCTATTGTTTACATTCACGTACGTTCGTTTGTTTTGTATGTGTCTCACTAACTAGCGTAAAGACAATATATAAAATTTACGTCATATAGAATTACTTTATAAATATATTCCGTAATATGGAATCATTGCTGTATTTAACCACATTAATCACATGCAATACTGTTAACACTTGTGTATTCCTTTAAAAAACTTAGGAATTTGTTTTTTCGTTTTAGATCCCAAACATCATACAATTTTGTATTAATTTGTATATATATCGCTCGTTTTTAAAAATTTTAAGTGATCTTGTGTCTTTTTCGGGTTTTTGCATATTCTTAAATGTCATTCCAAGCTCAAAAAAGACACAAAATTTTACGTCGTTTTTTGTATGGAGTTTTAAAATTGTGATTGATAATTTTCGGTTAAATTTTTTCTTAATCAAATTAAAGAAAAAAATTACATATTTTATTTGTATATATTATAAGATTTAATGTAATATTTTATCAAATTATATATTAGTATGAAACAATTATTCCACTTCTTTTTATTTTAACCACATATGGCAAATTTTTTTACACAAGGATTTTTAGTGAAATTTTCAAATCACTTTATTCTGAGAAAATATATTAAAAAAACATTCCAAATTTTCTTATTATTTACATTTCATGAATTTGGTCAAAATTGTTATTTATTTGAGATAATTAAAATACCATTAATTCATCATTAAAAGACGAAGAAAAACAATTTTCTAATATTTGTGTAGTCACAGTTACGGAGATATCTCTTAATTAATCAACTACTTTGTTAATATTTTACAAAAGAGACGATTTGAATCTTTGAAGAGCCATTCAATCTTTTCAGATTCAGCGGAGCATTTGATATCACAGTATTTTAAGTTTAGTGAAATTAAATTTGTATCTCTCTCTTTAACTTTTATACCTTGGTTCGCTTCATATAATAATCAAGCAAATGAAGTGTAAATCGGCAAAAAAGCAAAATAAAATATTAATTTCGAAAACTTAAAATATTGCTGCTCAGAATTTAGTCATCAAAAATTAAGAGAAGCAAAGAGAGGAATATCGATAGGGAGAGAGTGATAAAAAATGCATTCTAATTTTAAGTAAAAAAAAGACAAAAAAATCATTTCACGAAATATAAAATAATTTGACAGTGGATGCTTAGCAGTTCCGCATTTAAACATAAAATAATCAGAGAAGCTGAGAAAGGAATTTGAAAGAGAGAAAGACGAAATATTCATTTTTGTTTTAAGTATAAAAAATTGAGAAAGAAAGAGAAACGGAAAAAAAATTATTTCACCAAACTTAAAATATTTTGATAGCGGTATCGAATATTAATATTATGATATCGAATGCTCCGCTGCTTCGCAATTAGGTATAAAAGTTAAAGAGAGATACAAATTTAATTTCACTAAACTTAAAATACTGTGATATCAATCTAAATTGAGCCATATATAATCTAAAGTTTTCATAAATTTCATATTTATATTGATTCTTTTATAACATTTTGTTTACTACTTTTTTTTAACAGAGTATTTTTCATCAATTTTGAATATTTCTTAAATTTTCTAAAGCCAGTTATATTTGACGAAAATGGTACATGTTCATTTAATTTATGATACGTTAGTGATTCATTAGAAAATATCAGAACATAATTTGCTAAAAAACAGCTGAATTGAACAAGTTAAATGCTCAAGGGTCAAATGACCCTGAATGGTACAATTAGTAGGTGTAAGTCTTTTTGGCACTTCCCTCGATGGAAGGAAAAAAGTAATAATGCAAAACTGTAAACTTAAATCAAAAGAAAAATATATTTTTTTTTATAAAAATTTATAAAAAAGCATGCATCATTGATAACTTCATAGAAACAATAATCAAAAAAATGTTTCTACTGAAAACCTAGAATTGCTCAAGAAAAAAAAACTTTTCACTTATTACAAGATCAAATTTTTTAATGAACCATATTTTATGCAAAAATATAGCAGGTCAAAATAACATTGGGATAATTCTGATAATTCAATTTAAATTTCATAATATTATCTAATATATTTCGTGAATTTCGATAATGTAATCTTCTTACACAGAGAACAACATTTTTGGTCAGTTTTATCTGTGGTTGTTCGGGCTTCTTTAGTAACTTGTCTTATAGAAGTCTTCGAAAGACCTAATCAATTGAATGTTGTAAACTCGTTTTGCAAAAAGATGCTTTTCAATTTCAAAGTATGTGTTAAATACTATCTGTAATAAATTATACAAATATGTTTTTGACATAAAAGGCAAAAAAAAAAAAAATTAATTATTCTTTTTTTATATTCAAAATATGAATGAAGTTGTCCATTTATTTTTTACTTCATTCAACCCTGTAAATTGATGTCAAATAAACGTCAAAACTTTTTCTATATTTGGTCTTTCTATATAAGTCTAGAACAATATATGGATCTCAGATGAACCGTTAGGGCGCTACGTGGTGTGGAAGAAAAAGGAGCGAATCTAAAGAACACTTTTAAAAATGAAAGGCAACAAATAGTAATAAATTGGAGTGACCAGCTTTATTTGATCAGACCATTGTTATAAAAAATATCTGACATTAGACAAGAATCGCAAGAAATTTTCCAAAAAAGCCTTTAGTGTTATTTTCCCTAATGAACTGCTGAACCATAATGACCATCGAAAATTATGAAAAATTTTTATTTGGAATTTTTTTATTTAGTACTCAAAAGTGGTGATACAAGTGATTGATTTTTTTAAAAACTGTTTTTTTTTATCGCTTTTTTTCAACAGGCAAAAACTTTTCAGAAAACGCTCATCTTAGGCTTATTCGACGCCTATTGAATAGCACTAATGGAAAATTATAAGGTTTTTATAATATTTTGTGGTTTTGAGCTTGCTTCACACCAAAAAGGGTAAACAAAAATAGAAAAAAAACGTTTTTTTTTACAAAATTACCACTTTTTTGAGTAAAAATTCTCAAAAAAAAAAAATTTGATTGAACATTAAACATCATCTTCAGCTTCAACTTTGTAGAAGATTATTTTCGTGTATTTCTAATATTTCACTCTATTTTTGGCCATCAAAACTCATGCAAGAACCATAAAAACAAAAAAATCATTATTTTTTTGTCCTGTTTTAGGATTTTTAATACGTTTAATCTATATCAAAACTGAAGATAATTTTCAATTATCGAGATTGAAAGGTAAATATTTAGACTAAAAAAAAATTTTTCGCAAGATTTTAAAATTATGTTAAGAACCGTTATTTGTGACCTAAAGTGGTTTTACACTTTATATTTTTTCAAGTCTTCTTTATAGTTTTCAAGAGCCCCATAGTTTAAATTTATAGGTTAAATCTCGAAAATTGATAATTATCTTCAGTTTTGATATAAATTTGTTGCTCAAAATGTATTAAAAATCCTAAGACAGGGCATAAAACAAGGATTTTTTTGTAAGACTAAGATGAGCGTTTTCTGAAAAGCTTTTACCTGTTTTCCAAGCGATAAAAAAAATAGTTTTTAAAAAAATTCAACCCCTTGTTTCACCACTTTTGAGTACTAAAAAAAAAATTCCAAATAAAAAATTTTCATAATTTTCTATGGTCATTATGGTTAAACAGTTGTTTTTGAAAAATAACACTAAAAGTTTTTTTGGGAAATTTCTTGCGATTCTTGAGATTCATTATTGAGATACGTATCAAAGTCATAGAATCCATATTACTCGTAGACAATAAACAAATGTGTTCTATGTTACTATGTTATTATTTTTTATAGTTTCAAAAGTTTATATCTATGCTTGGGAATGATTGTATTTAGGAATGTGTTTTGTGATGAAAAAAAACATTCTTTAGTGCCAATATTTTCTTCCGTTGATAAGCCGATTTTTGTTTTTCACTCTCATCTCGAACTTTGTAACAAAAAATATTATTTTTAATTAAAATATGATGTGATATTGAAAAGAAATCTTTGAGAAATTTTTAATCTATTCATGAACAGATTTTTCAAAATGGTTTGTTTTAATCAGGAGCGATTAAAAATTTAGATAAAGATTTGTTTCTTGATTGGGGTTTCGGGGATTTTTTCCCCGAATTGATTCGCAAATTTAACAAAGTAGTAGAATATATTGAATATTCACGCAAAATAAGATGGCATTTAATCATGAAAAAATATCGCGGTAAAAAGATAATTAAAAGAAATGGATTCCAAAATATAATATATAATAATAATAAAAATTGTTACAAAAAATTTTACGTTTTAGTTCATTTAGATTGTTAAAGATGATTAAAATTGAGATAATATAGATCGAAAACTGGATGCCTTATATAGAATTTGAGATTAAACAATGTATTGAAAAAACCAGAGGAGAATTGTCACCGGAAGATTGCTATAGGATTCAAAAATCCGTCTTTTGTGAACAGCAACTCCATACGTCACTTAAAAAAACACATAAACTGAGTTAAATATAGATTAAAAAATATTTAATCTACATTAATTTTGACAAGAATTAACAAAAAATGTTTGGTCATTAAAAGACTGATATGGAATATAATATCGTAGATGGAATAAACAAGTGGCGAATGTTGATTATTAAAATTTTACAGGAGAGCATTTTTTTACTTTATTTTAATATAATTCACTGTTTTGACAATTTTATGGTCTTAGAAAACAAAGTATACCTTAGTTTAAGTTTTGCCAAAAGAACTTTGAAAAATATTTTGCTAGAAAGGAGTTATAGCACTTTTTTGTTTTCGTTTCATAAACAAAGGGCGTATGTCAGAAGGTTTTCATGCATTTTAATGAAAAATTAAATGTCATTGAATAATTATAAATACTTTGTGGAATGACGAATTTTAACATGGGAAGAGTCTTTTTGTTTTGAAAATTTTGACTTTTCAAGATGGCGACCAGTTTGAGTGCCATTTTGAAAATTTCTTATTTTGTTTATAACTTTTTTAATTCCTAACCAAATTAAAGAAACTCATGCTCGTTAAAGAGATCTCGGAGAGTACTATAATCTTAAATAAGTTTTAAGTTTTTTTTTCATTAAAAAACTCAAGAAAAAATAAGAAATTAAAATCGTTTGGCTTGAGAAGGGTTAACCCAGATGATTTTTATCAACATAGTTTTAAGGGAATCATTGGGCTTTTTCAGAGCTATCGAACGAATATTTGATCAAAAAGATTGATCAAATATTAAGAAAGTTATGTAAAAAATACGAAAATTAAAGATGGCTCTCTAACTGGCAGCCATCTTGAAAAAATTAAAATCCAAAGATACCAAAACGGTAGGTACAAAAAGACCTTTCAATCCTCATAATTTAATGAAATTTAAATAAAGAATGAAGAAAAATATTTTTTATATGACCTTTGTAACGTTACGTTCAAAAATTTCAGCAGTCATATAATGAAATTTTTTTTTCTAAAATCGTTATTAGACCGAATTAAGACCTAAAACTTTGCACACATATGTGCTTTCTGATGAAGATTCAGAAAATCAAAAAATCTACAAAGGGCGTATATTTCACATTCGCCACTTGTTTATTTTCTCTACGATATATGATAAGTCATGCACTTGTATTTTGAAACTTTTTTTTGAATATGAAAAATTTATTCGTTTTTGTTACGTAGTAAAGTGGAGAAACACAAAAAACTGTTTAAAATTTAATTATTTAACATATGCTTTACCATTCAAATCCGGAAATTCAAAAAAAAAATTAATTTTGAAGACCTTCCTTATTTTTTCCTAATATATCAAAAAAGCAA
>LN483754.1:65571-106672 GCA_900002565.1 Culicoides sonorensis
AAACTGATTTTCAAAAACTGTGGACAAAATGTGATCGAACGCGTCCTGATAGAGATCTACAGCACGTCAGGGACGGAAGTTATTGAGCTTTGGATTTCCAAGAAATTGAAGCTATTTTAGTGAACTTGGAGATTTTGATAAAAAAATTTTTCTCATTTTTTTATGTTTTTATGATTTTATCGTTAATAATAAACAATTATAAGAAGATTTTTTTATTGGAACTTTTTTCATTTTCGCACTAAAAAGTGAAAAACAAGGCGTTTCAATTTCATTTTCTAGCAATTCAGTAATGCCTTATTTTTTACTTTTTAGTTCGAAAACTAAAAAGTTCTAGGAACAAAATCTTCTTATAATCGTTTATTATTCAGAACTAAATCATGAAAACCTAAAAAAACAAGAAAATTTTTTTTTATCAAAATCTCCAAGTGCACTAAAATAGCTTCAATTACTTGGAAATCCAAAGCTCAATAACTTCCGTCCCTGACGTGCTGTAGATCTCTATCAGGGCGCGTTCGATCACATTTTGTCCACAGTTTTTGAAAATCATAGTGGCCGCTCTGCGGCTCGATTTTCGCCAATTTGTAGAATAGTGTTATCACTTTAACAAGTTTTTTCAAGAATTTCTATTTTACAAAATTTCCCGTGTTCATTATAACTTGGTGATGGGAGATGAGCCTTATAACCACTAAATTTGAAAGAATTTTCTGTAACGGGTACTCCAAGTAATGATAATATTGATTTTTCACTATCCATTCCTTGACGCAACCCATTCAAGAGCTCATTATCACTTTTGTCTTTTATTACTTTATACACATTGCAATATATTGCTTTGGGAATTTTCAATGCAAGAAATATGAATTTAAATAGTAAACAATATTTGAACTTATTTCTTTTCTCTATTTCACACATCACGTTTATCCTCTTGGTTTTCTGGCAGACTCTTGCCATAGACATGTTAATTGATGTTCAGTTAAAAGAAGTCATACAGTATCCTCTTAATACAACGTATAATTGCTACACCGTATACTATCTATAACGTCGCCGTACAATGAGTATATTTCATACTTTTTAAATAAACTGTTTTTAATTTTTGTAAATGAAAATATCAGTAGTTTGTATTATTTAAATATCTTATTTTTAATGAAAAAACATAAATAAAAATTTAATATGTTCATAATTTTGATTATATCTGTACATATATGTGATGGAAAAAACAATTTGTTTTTAAACTTTACATATATTACAATATATTACTTATTTGAGAAATTATAAAGCACGAAAAATTCAATATCGGCATAGACTTTACTTATTTGTGAAGCAGAATCTTCGTCAACCGGAGAAAATATTGTATTTAGATGGGATTCTGTTCAATATAATAGGGTCGATTAATGACTTACCAAAATTAGCCACTTACCGATAATTTTGTATATTTTTTACATTTTTAAGCCTTTTCTCGTCAAAAAATTATAATTTTATGGTTTTTAATTAAACTTTCAATAATTTTTTGTTAAAATTGATAAAAAAAAAAATAACACTTTACATTAGTTTAGTTGGAAAAACTTAAACTTGTACAATTTTTGTTCTGATCAATAGCAAAATTTTCATTAATTTTTAACAAGATACCGTCATAATTACAAATTGTACAAGTTTCAGATTTTAATTTTTTCGCTTGTTTTATGTTTTTGTGTTCACATTTCCAAAACTTGTATTTTTGAAGTTGATAAACTTCACTTACTTAAGCTCATTAGATTTTGGACTGTGATTTTTTTCTATAATTGTGATACTATTGCTTTCAAAACCATCTATAAATTCATTTAAAAGTTGTAATATATATTTCAGTCCACGATCTACAATTGCAGTGATGATTTTCCGCTGGCAGAGCCGTTTACCCGCCTCCACATTAATTTTGTCGTCGGGATTGCAATCAGATAGTTTTACGTTTTTTTTTTAAATCAGGACGATCCTTAATTAAGATCTGAAATTTTTTTTTTTAAATTAAGTTATTATTATTTAGATCAAATTTGAAATCAAGCCTACTTTTAAAGTTCCTAACGATATCTTGAAATTACCAATTCTCATTGGACACGATTTTTCTAATAGTCTAGTTCTTATTTTAGATATAATATGAAACAAATCTTGCAAATACTACGTATCATCATACAATTTCGCAAAAAGTCTTTCCACATTGAAAATTGGGGATCAATCAAATGCACTCCTAATTAGGAGTGAAGAGATTGTGAAGAGATTTTTATTGGAAGTCCACTAATAACTTAATTACTATCTGGTCTATAGTCTACTTATTGAAGATCTGCTGTTGCGTCTTCGGCAATCCAAATATTTCTTTCTTGAGGACTACACCCATATTTTTCTAAATGACGACTTTGCTCATTAATCTAATCGAAAAAATCAAATTTATAAGCAAATATGATTTTATAACTAGGTCCGCAGGTAAAAGTTTGACAATTGATTTTGTCAGTTCATCGTCGGCATTCGAAAAACAATTCATTTTATATTTAAATTTATTTTTTTTTGGCTGTTTTTTCATTCAGTTCATCAATTAACTATAATTTTTTAATAAATTTATGCTTAAATTTAACTTTTCTTACAATTTTGTATGTTTTTAATACGGTTGATTTGTATATTCATTTCATGTAATAATGGATATTTTTTGTTCAGTTATTTTTTAAATGTTTCAGGGTTAATCAAAGAAATTAGTTCACCAATATTTTGTAATCTCATTTAAGTACCTGGATTTGTTTCTAAGCCATTATTTTTCAAATATAATTCATATTTTTCAATAAACTGTTCTAATTTTAATTGACATAATGTTAAATAACAATCAATTCCTAATTCATTCAAAATCTCAAACAATTGTTGATCATCAATGTCACAATAATACAGATTAATTATTTTAACACTTTCAGAACTCATTTGGTGCGTTTAATTACAATTTACTAGTACAAATTATATTGTCTATTGTGTTTATATAATTTAAATATTATTTTTTGTTTTTAAACCTCCAAGCACTTTTTATATGTGAAAATAACAATAACAAATCATGAGTGTCTGGTTCAAACACCAAGGAATGTTTTTTATGACAGTTAAATACAATCATTCAAAATTTTACAATCACTTTAGAAGTCTAGTTCATAATAATAATAATTTAATATATAGTGTGTAGATCAAAACGGTACTACTTTGCCTCATGAAATTATCCCAGATGTTAATGCTTGTATTGCTGAAAATCTTTCTTGGGACAACTCACCAATGAATTTTGATCACGTCGGTAAGGCATATCTTTGCTTATTTCAAGTAGCTACATTTAAAGGATGGATTCAAATAATGAATGATGCAATTGACTCTAGAGAAGTATTGATAATTCTTTTAACTTTTAATAGTATAGTAATAATTGACTTTAACTAGGTTGGAAAGCAACCGATTCGTGAAACAAACATTTACATGTATTTATATTTTGTATTCTTCATCATTTTTGGCTCCTTTTTCACACTCAATCTTTTCATTGGTGTTATCATTGACAATTTTAATGAGCAAAAGAAAAAAGCAGGAGGTTCATTAGAAATGTTTATGACTGAAGATCAGAAAAAGTATTATAACGCAATGAAGAAGATGGGTTCGAAAAAGCCTATGAAAGCGATACCGCGACCGAAAGTAAGAAACAAAAATGTTAATATTGTGTTAACCAAACTAATATTTTGTTGATAAAATATTTTAAAATTTTATTTGTTTTTTGCACAATATGTTTGAATTAATCTTACAATATTTTATCAATACTAAAGAAATGTATTATATCCGATTAAATCAGATTACAATTCATTCTTAATTTCTATCGATATCTATGCTATCCCTGTAAAAATATACTGTAAGTTCTATGACTTTTATAGGGGAAAATTAATTAATAAACAGTATAATTTACAAATAAAATTTATAAATTAAATCGATAGATTTTTCTGCCAAACACACATTGACCAAAATACAGGTAGATTTTACTATAGTAAAAATCTGTGACATTTTCCATTAGTAAAAATTTGTAAAATTTACCAAGCTTGAAGATTGGACTAGAATTGTACTATATCAAAATTTATGTTTTTTTTATGAAAACTTCATTAGAATAGAAATCGTTTAAGTCAGATTAAGATTCTTGACACATTTAATTTTCTGTAATTTTAGAGGTAGATTTTACTATAGTAAAAATTTGTGACATTTTCCATTAGTAAAAATTTGTAAAATTTACCAAGCTTGAAGATTGGACTAGAATTGTACTATATCAAAATTTATGTTTTTTTTATGAAAACTTTATTAGAATAGAAATCGTTTAAGTCAGATTAAGATTCTTGACACATTTCATTTTCTGTAATTTTACAGGTCAACTTTCTTTCATAAATGCATTTGAAATCAACAAGTTTGAAAGCCACATATTAATATGTTAAATTATTATCCTTCAAATATATTATACAGCTTTTTATTCGAAATGGAAATGTTTATCTTAGAAAACCACAAAAATGAAGTATGGCAACTTTTTTTAGAATCGATAGGGCCACGTATTTGTAGAATTCTTCCATTGTTTCTAAACATTCATTTCCAAATATTTTATTGTTGCATATTGTATTTATTGTGTACGTGTATTGGTATGTGTTATTAAATATGATGCATTCTTTAAATTAATAATAGCCCGATAGCTTTTTTTTTCGCGTTTTATGGGTTTAATTCGCTTGACCATTCATCAAAACTAAAAAAAAAATATTTTGTTTACATTTTTTTTGTCATTATCAACATCATTTTTGCAGAATTAACTTTTGAAAAACATACAATTTAAAACTGCAAAAATGTCATGGTTATGTATGGAATAAGTATGATGTTTGTTTTTGAAAGTTGTAGATAATCATTTGGTCAAAAAAGTTTTTATCTACCATTTTTCATGTTTTCATACAAAAATATCTATTTTTTGTCAAAAAAACTACGAAAACATACGATTTTATTAGGAAAAACAAAAATTTATATTATAAGTTTAAACAAGTTTGCTGAACTGACCAAGTCAATGTTTAATTAACTTAGAGGCCAAAAATGGCAAATTAATGAAATTTGAGTAAAAATACTCATATTTTAAATCATATTTTCGTTAATTGTAGGTGAAACTGGTATGAACAACGGTGTAGCGAATATTCCAATAGAGCCAATAAGTTTTAACAAATTTCTTATGCTTATGCTTTCTAATGTGTTTTTCGTGATTGATTCGATTGGTGATTGATTGGAGACAAAACTCCACGAAACCTCCATTTCCTAAAAGAACTTATAGTTAAGAATTTTTAAATTTGTGTTTTTAAATTGAGAATTATTAGTTATTAAAAAATGAAAAATGGGCCATCACGTCACACATTTTATGTATATTGTATGTGTGTTTTATGTATATGTATAAAAGAGTTATTTTACATGAGATATTTGGACACATAAGAATGAAATAAATGAAATGAAATATTTTCTTATGAAAATTCATTTTTTGAAATAAAAGTTTTTATCAGTATTATAATTAATAGTATTTTTTTCTGGGTTAAATCTAGTAGCTAAGTGACTGAGAAAAAAATGCTGAACTATGAGGATTTCTTAGAAAGGTAACATTTACTAAATGAGTCATAGCGCGATTTTTTACGTACCTGTATTCAGCGGTTTTCTATTTTTAGTTAATTTTATTTTAATCAGATTCAAGTTGGAGGACTATTTACCGATTCGAATTTGAGAAAAACTAGCTCTTAAATTAATCTCTGACGACCCTTCGTAAATTCATGAACTATGATTGCAATTATGATTTTTTATTCAATCACACCTTGATGGTTCAATTGTAAAAGAATGATCTAACTACTGTTTTTTACTACTCGACCTTAAAACTAATGTGAAAATTTATATTGCGAAATGCTCATAATTATTTCAAATATTTAAATTTTATGTTGTACTAAAATTCTTAACAGTTGCCATACATCATTTTGTGGTCTTTAAACAAACAAATTTAGTTTTAAATGAAAATAAAATCTTACTCTAAAAGAAAGGCAAATTTAATTCTTTTAATGCATTTGGTCAGAAAAATTCACCCCGTTACTCTGACACTCAGAAACTCCTTTAGATGGTCCATCAGGGCATAATCGGCTTTATTTTGTTTGATAGAAAAAACCCTTAAGATTAATTGTTAAGTGAAAACAAAAAAATAACGCGTTAAACGTCAAACACGTATAGGTTATGGAGGTTATAGAGGTATGATAGTACTTCATAAGCCCGTTTAGCACTAGCACATCTAGGATTTTTTTAAGCATTTTTTTAAATTTTGAAGATTTCCTCTTATAGGGTAAAATACCCAATACCCGGCCAGTTAAGAAATTTTCATTTTTATTTCAAGTTTTAAAGTAGATCGTGGATACTTAATTTTTTTATTTATGGATTTAATAAAACTTTAAGAGCATTTTAATCAATAACTTAACAAATTTTTTGATATTTTAAAGAAAAACTTAATTTTATGAACAATCAAAATAAATGTACTTAAATCATTAATAACCGGCCATCAATTTTGAAGTTATTTTAAGTGAAAAATAGCTATTTATTGAATGAAGTTTTGTTTTTCTTTGCAATTTTTTTATTTTTTTAAGACATTTTAGCGAAAATGTCATTAATATTGGTTAATTAAGACCAAATAAAAAAATATTGTTCCAAAAGAATTTGACAGCCAGAAGGCTTGTGCTTGAGAAAACCATCACTTGTTCAAAGTTGTTTATATTAAAGTTTATCGAGATTTTTTAAGTGAAAATGTCTTTATTTTAGTTTTTATATTTGATTGCAACGTTTTAAATACATTTTACAATATTTGAAGCAACAATTTTCGTGCTTTCTCTTAAAAAGTTATGGCCGGGTTATGGAACTCTTTAAAATTTTGGTTTGAATTAACGGCCACTCAATTAAAGTATTATAAATAATAAAACAGATAAATTTATGGCGATAATTCACAAACTTAATTGTTTTTCTGTAAAATAAAGCTTAAATCTTTTCATATTTTACATTTCACAATTGATATGGCCGGTTATTGGAACTACGCCGGCATTCCAAGGTTTTACCCTATGTACTATGTTATTTTTTAGTTGTATTAAATGATGATGAAAAATTTTCGTTAATTTGTTTTATTTTTATTAAATATTATTTAATACGTGACTTAAAATTATATTAGATATATTTAGCTTATAAATTTAAACATACTTTAGACCAATTTTAAGTCGAATTTTCATGGAAAACATTGAATAACCATGTAATTTCCGAATACGTTTTTAAACGCAAAAATGCTAGGTTTATGAAGTACTTTCAGACCTCAAAAGCATTTCCCATCAGGATGATATGACCCTCTCCCTAAGGTCCCAGGTTTGTATTAGCTAATTGACGGATCAGTCCTATTAATTTGATGGGGAAGTCTTAGTAAAATGATTAGTCAGTCTAAGAAAATTGATAGGTCAGCCTAAGCTAAGATAAAATTAATTCAATGTATCGAACCGTTTTTAAACCGCCCGAATTTAGATTAGGATGTTCAAAAAACTTTTAGTAATTTCAAAAGTTTTTCACGAGTTTACCGAAAAAAAATACTAATTTTCTACAATTGCTTCTCTAAAATCCTCTAATGGTAAAAGAATATAGTACAATAATTTTCATCAATATTTTGTACTTTAGTTTTATTAGATTATGAATGTATCTCTTTGTAGTATAGATTAACTATCTCTCATTTGCTATGCTGGTTCTTTTTGAAAATAATTGTTAAAATATTTATTATTATGTTTTCCATTATTTTAAAATTGTGTAATGTTGTATTGTAAGAGTAATTCACTTATCTTTTAGTTTTAGTTTTAAGAAGTTTAAATTGATATATAATATAATATTGTAGTTTAATTTTTGGATAATTAGATTCATTAGTTTTTTTTTTTGTTTTTCTAGTGGAGACCTCAAGCCATAGTATTTGAAATAGTTACAGACAAAAAATTTGACATGATAATAATGCTCTTTATTGGATTCAACATGTTAACGATGACATTAGATCATTATCAACAAACAGAAATATTTACTATGATTTTGGATTATTTAAACATGATTTTTATAGCTATTTTCAGCAGCGAATGTCTCATGAAAATATTCGCATTAAGATATCATTACTTTGTTGAGCCATGGAATCTTTTTGACTTCGTTGTAGTCATACTCTCAATATTGGGTAATATTTAGGCATTTTAGCATAAAATTTGTTTTAAGATTAACTTTTGCAATATTATTAAATACAGCGCTTTCTTTTATAATTCAAAACGATAATGATTTAATGACTAACATTAAAATTATTTTAATTTATTTAATAAGAAATAAACAGTCTTGGAATAAATATACATTTTCATAACATTTATGAACCGAAAATATAAAAATTAATATTATATAAAAAGAAATAGAACAAAAGAACAAAAATTATGGCAACTCAATTTTGTCTTTTTCAAATTAAACAATAATGCTTATTAAAATAATCTTATACACAAATATAGGATAACCAATAATTTTCATCCATCAATTTTTGTATCATTCTCGAAGAACTGTTGATAACTATTATTATATTAATAGCTCAAAAATATAACCTAACTTAATCCAAAATATAATTGAATTTAATTTCATAAGTGTTGAGAGGTCAATTTTTTTAAAAGCAAAACATGAAAATCTGAAACTTGAAATATTAAACATAAATATTATAAGACTCGTTCAAAGATGAGCTGTTAATACAGAGGAAATTCTTTATAATAAACAGTTTATAAAATGTTCAGTTCATTAAAAAGAGTCCTATACTCTTTATAATAAACATTAACGTCATACAGAGAATAACCTTTTCATTTATAAGGAGTGGTTCTGATAGAGAGCAGTCACTATAAGGAGTATTTATTATAAAGAATTTTGTCTGTATTGAAATTGGTGAAAAAATTAAATTTGAGTACCTTGACATGAAAAAAAATACTTTGATTCCGTAATCACGGGAAGTAGATTGAAAAGTGAAATAATATGTTGACAAGTACTGTCGACAACACATTTTTATGACTTGTAAAAGTTTTGATCTACAAAAATCATAGAAAAACACAATTAAAAAAGTCGTAAATTTTTTTTAAACATCGTTTATGGGTGTATTTTAAATTAAAATAATTGGATTTATGAAACAACAGGAAAATTAGTTTTGAAGATGTTTGCTTCTGTCCCTTATAAGGGACACCGAGACTAAAAGAAACCTTTTTGGAGTAATGAGCTCTTACTAAAATTCAAATGTGCAACCGTTGAGTCCCCTGGTCCCTTTTAAGGGACACTAATTACTTCCGTTGAGTCCCGTGGTCCCTTATAAGGAACTGTTAATTGCAAGGTCAAGGAAGGGTCAAAAAATTCTGAAAAAATTAATATAAGCTCTTTTAAGCATCAATAGTAAGAATATATACTCAAAAAAAAATCTAGCTCCCTTTGTTTAATTCTGTTAATTCGGGACTGAAAGGGTTAGTTTTTTATTCAAAAATTTTCATAAATCAATAGACGACTTGAAATCCCAGATGCTAGACTTCGAATTTAAAATTCCAATAATTAATTTTTATGTTGAATTCCAGATCCCAGACTACAGATTTATAAGACTTCGAATTAAATTTTTTTAATATAATAAGCAATCCCAGATGTGGCAGAAAAAATACCCCCAAATCAAATTTACATAAAATAAAATCTAGGACGAAAATCCAAAAATTGAAAGAAGTTGACATTCTCTAATATGGAACTTCTATGCAAATTTTTAGCCCAATCGGAGATTGTCGGGTCTGATTTTGTACGAATGTGAAAAATTTTATCCATTTTCAGAATATTTTGTAAATTTATAAAATAATTAAAGAATTCTTTCACAAAAGGTTAACAAATATATATTTGATATTGAATTAAGTTTAATTAAATTTTTATTCATAAAATTAGTTTAAAAACGACATATTTAGATTACCGATCAAATTGATTGATTAACTTAATGGTCACAATCACAAATTGGACAAGTTTCAGTTATTTATAATTGAACGGAATTTAAAGTTTTTAATTTTACTATTGGAAAACTTGTTTTTCACAGATTTAAACGGAATTGCATACATTTTGGACTAAGTGTTTTTAATGACAATCTCACTAATTAAAAAAAAGGTTTTAAATTATAGAGTATATATATATCAATTTATAAAAAATTAACCCTTTCATTCCTAGTGCCCCACCAGTAGAAAATTGACTTTAAGTAAATTTTCGCAATTGTTCTTTCATTACCAGTTTCAAAAAAAATCTGACACGGTCCAAAATATTATGAAAATTTTAATCAGGCTAACCAAAATTTTTACAGTAACAACTTGCTAGAACAAAGTTCAAAGTAAGAAAATGAGGAAGTATACTAAAAATAAGTCGAAACGTATTTTATTGTTTGGACAAGGGGCTTCTTTTTCGGTTTTCAATCATAAGTTTGTATCAGAGCTAAACGTGAGATACTTGTTATAAACATCTGGATAAGTTCTACAATTTGTAGAAGAAAGTTAATTTTAATTTCATATAAATAATTTTACGAGTTTTAAACGAGTATCTCATGTGTTTTTATCTCTTAAAATAACAAAGTTATGATTGATTGCTTTCGCAGACTTAAATAGTCTCTAATAAACAAACCCTAAAACACGTGTCAGCTTCTTTTTAGTGTACTTTCTTATTTTCATAGTTAGAACTGTGGTCTAGGAAGCGTTGCATTTTGTAAATCTTGAAAAGAGAGGGCTAAGAAGCAACTTCAAACTTAATAATCTATCTTTTCATGTAATTTAATATAGTAAAAGTTAATCTTAATCGTTTAGAATATATAATAATTAAGGTAGTGTGTTCTGTGGTGATACCTAAAATATAGTTTAAAACCAAGTTATAATCCAGTGCAACTTTTACTGTCAAGATAACATATAAATTATTTCTTTGCTTAGCAATCAATGGAAATAATTTTTTGAAAACGGAGATTGGGATTTTATAATTATATTGCTATATTAATATTTTATATTATATTTATAATTTTAGTACATTCAAAATATAGATTTAGATCAATATTTTATTAGTTATTTCTGACCATTGCGTAACGTGACTCTTTGACTTTGTCAATTGACTTTAAAACGATCAATCCAACCAAGATCGAGGATTTGGCTATAATTTGGAACCAAAAGATAGAGGACTAAGAAGCGCGAAGAGGACTTTTAATGAGAAATTGGTTGGTTTTTAAGCTTTACCTGAAATTTTGTAAAAAGACAAAGGCGTTGAAGAGTACGTAGATAGATAGGGAACTCTGCAGAATAGCCTATTGGAATATTTCATTTCGACCGCCTTATATTAAATCGAACAAATTCAAGTTTTCTAGGACTATATGGTTATAGGTATTTCATATAATGACTCGAGATTACGCTAGGTTCCACAATTAATTGTGATGCGGCATTTTGACATGCAATTTCTCGAAAACGAAATGAGTCTTTTTGACCATAAAGTCGTGGTAACCAAAAAAGTAGATGTGTTGTTTTTTTTTAAATACTTTGTAAATTATTTTCATAAATACTGTAAAGTAAATAATTCTAATATACGACGTATGCACAGAACATCATAGTCGCTGTACGTAAATCGTATATTAGAATTTTTTACTTTACAGTATTACAAACAGTACAACTTGTTTTTAAATCAATCTTATATCAAATTATCTTTTTTGGCTTCCCATTACTCCCAAAAATTGTACAAAATTGTGAATTCACTTGGCAATATAGCCAGTCACAATATAATAAGATAAAATCCCATAGCCCTGTAAAGTCTTAAGTAAAGTTGTACTGAAGTGTCATAATGTTTACATTAATATTTTGAGTATTGACTATCTTTAAGTATTGAGTGGAAATTTTACAAAATTAGAAACTAAGATTATAAGATTATTCGTTTTAGTTTTACTACTACTGTATGCAAGGTATAACTCCTTATAATTTACGTACAGAACGCGTTATACCTTTTCCGCTATCTATACACATACGTAAATTATAAGGAGTTATACCATGCATAAAGCACGCGTTACATATCATTTCTCTATGTAATGGTAACACACTGCTTAACAAAAAAATCGATATCAAAATTTAAAAATAAAACCCGAAAAAAGCTTTTTCAATCCTTTTTAGTTTTTTTCTTTTGTAGAATTAAGAGGCTCAACATAAAAATTAAATTTTCTGTTAGCTCTTTTTGTCCATTTGTCAACAATTTAGATTACTTGGTAGCTTAAAAAACATTAAACTTTTATATATAAATAATTGATATATAAAAGTAAAATGGTTCTTTTTTAGTTTTCATAATTTTATAAGAAACACACGGCTCGATTGATTCTACAAACGGTGAAGTGAGAAATATCAAGAAGGAAAAATCTTGAGAAATCTGGCGTGTTTGAAAAAGGATAGTCGTTTTTGTTTCAACATTTTTGATACAATGAAGAGTTGCGTATGAGTATGGTTGTGATCCACCAAAAGTATGTTTAACACGTAGTTGGAACATTTGTTTTTTTTCTCCGTTTTTCGAATATAAACTTTTTGTTTTTTGTGATATTTGTACAAAAATTAACCTCAGTAGGGAATCGAACTTAGACATGTATTTATATTTCTTACTAAAAGGTAAGAAAAAACATATAATGTGTCTCGGAACCACCTTGTATTGTGTATTTTTTACAGTTAAATTAAATTAAAATTTTCAAAAGAAAAAACTTGCAACTCCGCCAACGCTCATATCTTGATGATTATGAGAAATTTGTTTCCGATATACACTTTTTCGACGACAATAGGTTTATGTTTTCTATGTTTATAATGAAGAGGTGTAACATTTTTGAAATGAGTGTATTAACATATGATATCTATTCCTATGATCAATTAAGGTCATACGTTTATTTATATTGGGGTCTTAGTTTTTTGTATTATAAGTATTTATGTAAGATCCTTTTCAACGGATAAATTTTTTATCAAAAGAAAAGTAGGACCTGAAATATTTTTTGGAAAGTTGTCATTTAATATATTCTTAGAATTATAATGCATTTATCTCTTTGATGTCCGAGTATTTGAATTGAAAAACCATTCACAATTTCCGAAAAAAGGAAAAAGTTTTTTGCACACCTTATTTTAATTTTTGCACCCTTAATTTTAACACATGCACACCTAATTTAAATAAACCTCAGTCTTAAACTTTAATGTCTCACTCCTAAAAATAGACCTCACGCTTAACTTTTAAGTTTTTCACACCGAACTTTCACATTCGCATCCTTAATATATATCTTTCATACTTATTTTTCATACTTTTAAACCTGGGGAGAAATATAAATAAAATTTCCGATGCCTTTATTTTTGCTATAAATTTGTACACTGGTTCTTCATGCCATTCTAAGCATCCCTGCAAATTTTTTTTTCGTACACACGTTCTCGAAATATCGCGAATGGCGCGCGAGGCCATTTTTTGAGTTGTGAGATATCTCGAGAACAACAAAACGTAGAAAAAATTCTAAATATGTTTTGGAAAGATCCCAATTATTTCTTTATTAATGATTTATAATATTTTTAAAAAAGTATTAAATTTTTCTGGTAGTGGGACGTGATAAATTTTTATTTTTTTTATATGATTCTGTAGCTTTTATATTTAGCAATCGATTTATTTTGATTTTGTTAAAAGTACCTCAAAATTTTAAAGATACAAAAGGATATAAAGGATATTAAAGCTACAGAATCATATAAAAAAAATAAAAATTTATCACGTCGCACTACCAGAAAATGGAAAAATAGAGTTTTTAATTGAAATTTAATTATGAATTTAATACTTCTTTAAAAATATTCTAAATAATTAATAAAGATATCCTTGAGATCTTTCCAAAACATATTTAGAATTTTTTCTACGTTTTGTTGTTCTCGAGATATCACAACTCAAAAAATCGCCTTGCGCGTCATTCGTGAAATTTTTAATCGCGATATTTTGAGAACGTGTGTACGAAAAAATTTTTTTGCAGGGATGCTTAAAATGACATGAAGAACCAGTGTACAAATTTGTAGCAAAAAAATAAAGGCATCGGAAATTTTATTTATATTTCTCCCCACCTATCAATTTTGAAAATCACCCCTAAAAAATCAAAAATGTTCGCCTAAAATTAAACTTTTTGCACCATGCTTTTCACACCTAAAAATTAAATGAAAAATCACACCTAATTTGAATTTTCTCACCCTTAACTTTTAAGTTAAACACACTTATTTTTTCAATTTTCACTCTAAAAATTAAATTAAAAATCACACCATATGTTAAATTTTTCACACTATTTTTACAAGTTTTATATTGCATTCGCGCCAGTAATTCCTTTGAGACCGCATAGCGCCCGAACGGTTCATTTGAGACCCAAAGTATGTTCTAGACTTATATTCGTATTCAGCGTGGGAGTGTTTATGGATCAAAAAAAATTAGGGTGACCATACAAAAAAAGGGTGACCATGAAAAAATCGATTTTCCAAAAATTTTCCGACAAAATGGAAAATTTTTTTCATGCCAAAATTTTTGCCTTATCATTCTGAGCAACTTTGCCGAAGACACCCTATACCTAAATCAAACAGGAAAAAATGTTTTCATACAACACAAAAAAAAAAATTTTATTCACATCACTTCTTAAAGGAATTTGCTTTATGTATTTGATTTTGAGTGTTAGAAATTCAACACTCAAAAATAATAAATAAAAATCATAGTCCAAAATCAAATAAAATTTTATCTTCTTCTGAAGTTAATCAACTTCAAAAATTACAAGTTTTCGTAATGTGAACTCAAAGAAAATTAAAATCTGAAACTTGTACAATTTTTGTTCTGACCAATAGAAAAATGTTCACTAATTATTAACAAGATACAGTGATAACTACAAATTGTACAAGTTTCAGATTTTAATTTTCTTTGAGTTCACACTACGAAAACTTGTAATTTTTGAAGTTGATTAACTTCAGAAGAACATAAAATTTCATTTGATTTTGGACAACTGAGATATGGGTGTTGTCCACCCAATCACGAAAAAAATATGAAAGGTCACAACATATTAACTGTTATAAAAAAATAGTACATAAGCAACGTCTGTTCGCCAATACCACTCACAAATCATACATCGCTTTTAATGGATGTTATCAAAAATAACTAGTAAACTAATGAATGAAGATCGTTTTCTTTTTTTAAAAATTTAGAGAACAACTGATTCAAATCAACATCTGATTTGCGAGCGGTAAATGGTGGTAGCTAATGTATTTAATAAAACTAAAAAATAAAAAATATAAAAAAAATCTATTCTGGCCCTTTTTTACAAGTTTTATATTGCTGTTACGCTATTTTCTTCCTGACCGCGTAGCGCCCAAACGGTTCATCTGAGACCCAAAGTAAGTTCTAGACTTATGTTCGTATTCAGTGTGGGAGTGTTTGTGAATCAAAAAATTATAGGGTGTCTATACAAAAAAATAGAGTGACCAGGTAAAATTTTCTTCTCATAATTCTAAACAACTTTGCCTAAGACACCCCATATCTAGATCGTACAGGAAAATTTTTTTTCATACAACATAAAATTTTCATTCACATCACATTCATCTCTTATTATCTTACCATATCAAGGGAAAGCTTATTAATTGAATTAAAAAATCTTAACAAAAATAAAGGAGCTGGACCTGATGGTATTTCTTCATCATTCTTATCAAAGGTTGCTGACTATATTGTTGATCCTTTACTTGTCATATTCAACAATTCGCTAAGACAAGGATATTTTCCTCGCAACTGGAGATCATCTTGCATTACACCAATATTTAAATCAGGTGATCGATCTAAAGTTGAAAATTATAGAGGAATTGCGATTCTGAGTGCACTGCCTAAGTTATTTGAAAAAATCGTTACAAGTCATATAACACAATTTTTAATTGGAAAAATTGATCCACACCAACATGGGTTCTTAAAAGGGCACTCTACTGCTACAAATTTGACCTACTACACTTCACATCTTTTACTATCTATGGAAAGTCATAATCAAGTTGATGCTATATATACTGACTTCTCAAAGGCGTTTGACAAAGTAAACCATCACTTACTTGGAATAAAACTATCAAAAATTGGAATAAGAGGAGTCTTATTGAATTGGATTATCTCTTACCTCAGTGACAGAACCCAGGTCATAAGAATTAATGGAACACTTTCTGACACCATGAACGTCACATCCGGTGTTCCTCAAGGAAGTCATCTTGGTCCAGTTTTATTCAATATATTCATAAATGACCTTGTAGTAAATTTAAAAAACTGTAAATACTTGTTGTACGCTGATGACATGAAAATATTCAAAGTTGTGAATGATGAAAGCGATACTTTGCTGATACAAGAAGACATCAACTATGTTAGTCATTGGTGTAAAAAAAACTTAATGTTTTTAAACATCAATAAATGCAATGTGATTACTTTTAGTAAAAAAAAGTAAAAAAATAATAACCGACTACAAAATTGCAAACACAGTGTTGAAAAGAGTCGATACAGTGATTGACCTTGGAGTGACAATGGATTCCAAACTAAATTTTAACGACCATATTGATAAAATTACATATGACAGCCGTAAAACTTTGGCATTTGTAAAACGCCGCTCCAGAGAATTTAAGGATCCATATGTAACTAAACTGTTATTCTGTTCTTTGGTGAGATCGAAACTTGAATATGCTTCAGTTGTTTGGAACATGGTTGGTACTGTAAATTCCTCAAGAATTGAATCAGTACAAAAACAATTCTTGTTATTCGCCCTACGAAACCTTGGGTGGAGGAGAGACACTTATGTCTTACCAACATATGAAGCAAGACTTAAACTTCTTGATATGGAAACATTACACGCAAGACGAAGAAGATTTGACATCACGTTTTGCTATGATCTGATGCATAAAAATATAAAATGTGACATACTCTGCAATAAAATTAATCATAATCAACCTGCTCCACAAAATCTGAGAAGACGAAGACTCCTACAAGTTCCATTTCATCAACGGAACTACACTTTTAATGAACCTTTTAGTAGGATTGCAAGATCTTTTAATGATGTATCGACCTTGATTGAGGATAATCCTAGCAGAGCTGTTTTCATCCATAGATTAAAATTAAATTAAATAAATTTCTGTACTTAAAATTTTTTGTAAAAATTTTTGTACTAATTTTCTGCCAGTACTTGGCACTGAATAAATAAATATTACAAGTTTTATATTGCTGTTACGCTATTTTTTTCCAGACCGCGTAGCGCCCGAACGGTTCATCTGAGACCCAAAGTATGTTCTACACTTATGTTCGTATTCAGTGTGGGAGTGTTTATATATAAAAAAAATTTAGGGTGTCCATATAAAAAAATAGGGTGACCAGGTGGAAAATGGAAAATTTTCATGCCAAAATTTTCTTCTCATAATTCTGAACAACTTTGCCTAAGACACCCCATATCTAAGTCGTACAGGAAAAATTTTTTTCATACAACATAAAATTTTCATTCACATCACATGCATCTCTTAAAGGAATGTGCTTTATGTATCGCCTGATTTTGAGTGTTAGAAATTCAACACTCAAAAATAATAAATAAAAATCATAGTCCAAAATCAAATAAAATTTTATCTTCTTCTGAAGTTAATCAACTTCAAAAATTACAAGTTTTCGTAATGTGAACTCAAAAACATAAAACAAGCGAAGAAAATTAAAATCTGAAACTTGTACAATTTTTGTTCTGACCAATAGAAAAATGTTCACTAATTATTAACAAGATACAGTGATAACTACAAATTGTACAAGTTTCAGATTTTAATTTTCTTTGAGTTCACACTACGAAAACTTGTAATTTTTGAAGTTGATTAACTTCAGAAGAACATAAAATTTCATTTGATTTTGGACAACTGAGATATGGGTGTTGTCCACCCAATCACGAAAAAAATATGAAAGGTCACAACATATTAACTGTTATAAAAAAATAGTACATAAGCAACGTCTGTTCGCCAATACCACTCACAAATCATACATCGCTTTTAATGGATGTTATCAAAAATAACTAGTAAACTAATGAATGAAGATCGTTTTCTTTTTTTAAAAATTTAGAGAACAACTGATTCAAATCAACATCTGATTTGCGAGCGGTAAATGGTGGTAGCTAATGTATTTAATAAAACTAAAAAATAAAAAATATAAAAAAAATCTATTCTGGCCCTTTTTTACAAGTTTTATATTGCTGTTACGCTATTTTCTTTAAGACCGCGTAGCGCCCGAACGGTTCATCTGAGACCCAAAGTATGTTCTACACTTATGTTCGTATTCAGTGTGGGAGTGTTTATGGATCAAAAAAATATAGGGTGTCCATACAAAAAAATAGAGTGACCAGGTGGAAAATTCCGAAATTTTCCGGGAAAATGGAAAATTTTCATGCAAAAATTTTCTTCTCATAATTCTGAACAACTTTGCCTAGACACCCCATATCTAAGTCGTACAGGAAAAAATTTTTTCATAAAACATAAAATTTTCATTTACATCACATGCATCTCTTATTACAAGTTTTTACAAGTTTTATATTGCTGTTACGCTATTTTCTTCCAGACCGCGTAGCGCCCGAACGGTTCATCTGAGACCCAAAGTATGTTCTACACTTATGTTCGTATTCAGTGTGGGAGTGTTTATATATAAAAAAAATTTAGGGTGTCCATATAAAAAAATAGGGTGACCAGGTGGAAAATGGAAAATTTTCATGCCAAAATTTTCTTCTCATAATTCTGAACATCTTTGCCTAAGACACTCCATATCTAAGTCGTACAGGAAAAATTTTTTTCATACAACATAAAATTTTCATTCACATCACATGCATCTCTTAAAGGAATGTGCTTTATGTATTGCTTGATTTTGAGTGTTAGGAATCTTAATCAACACTCAAAAACAATAAATGAAAATCACATTCCAAAATCTAATGAGTAAGTAAGTGAAGTTTATCAACTTCAAAAATACAAGTTTTGGAAATGTGAACACAAAAACATAAAACAAGCGAAAGATTCCATATCTGAAACTTGTACAATTTTTGTTTTGATCAATAGCAAAATTTTCATTAATTTTTAACAAGATATAGTAATAATTACAAATTGTACAAGTTTCAGATTTTAATTTTTTCGCTTGTTTTATGTTTTTGTGTTCACATTTCCAAAACTTGTATTTTTGAAGTTGATAAACTTCACTTACTTAAGCTCATTAGATTTTGGACTGTGATTTTTATTTATTGTTTTTTTAAGAAGTTCATTTTGGTAGACAAAACGATCTTTAAAGAGATTTTCCACACTTAATGTCAAAATCGAGCACAAATCCTTTAATATATATAATTCGTGTTCGATTAAAGTCCTTTAGAAATTTTTTTTTTTGGTTTTTTGGTTCAGGCTCGTAAATTGGGCTCTTGAGCTTCATAAAGATATTGCACTATATTTGGCCGTTTAAAGGAAATAACATCGTAAAATTGCACTTTTCAAAACATTTCAGTGGTTTTAATTTTTACTTTATATGGAATGTTTCGTTTTTATGGGTTGAGCCATAAGTCGGATATTGATTTTTTTTCGTACTTTTTTACTTATTTTTATTCTTGATAACGTCATAAAGTCCCAGTTAGATTAGAATTCAAGTAAAAAAGTTACACGTGTTAAATATTCTCTATGGGGTACAAGCTATTGTTAGTGTCAGATTTTCTTTTTATGATTTGTTTTATGTTTTTTAGCTCTTTTTTCAACACATATAATCTTTGAAGTTGATAAGCTACAGAGGAAAAGAGATTTTAATTTGATGTTGATTTGAGTATTTTGTTAAAGATTGATATCTTTTTTTTTTGTCATGCAGTACTAACTAAGAAGCAAACTTCCATTACTAAACGATCAGTTCCACATCAATCGTACTGTGTGTGGAAATCATAGTTTCCGATTTTATTTATACGCTTATAGAACCATTATTATATTAGGTTTAACCTTCAAACCCTGACATCTCCTTTATTTCTTCGGATATATAAACGTAATTATACTCAAATTAGATCAGCTGATACAACTTTTCATCGGGAATTAATAGGTTAACCCGATCTTCTCTATCGCTAATTTTTTATGAAATGAAAGCTCTATTTCTTATCTATATTTGCTCCATACACGGGAAATGCAAAACTTGCCGTATTTGTTGCAGTAGAACAAAATATGAGAAAACACCAACACCTACATCGTACCATTCAGGGTCATTTGATTTTCGATTAACGAAACGTTTAGTGTTAATAATTTCCTTTTAATTCAGTTAATAATTGAAATGGTCAGTTTTAGTTAAGAATAATCTATAATATTTTCAAAAAAGTAACTCAGATTAAGTATAAAAAAATAATTCTGAATAAAATTTTATTTTCCAGACTTTTACTCAATTTTTCACTAAAGCTAGGAAATTTGAAAAAGGGAACTAGGAAACTATGATTTCCACACTCAGTACGATTGATGTGACACTGACCAAACCTGAAAACATTTGCAAAGTAGTACAGTAAAAATTCTAATCAGCGATAACTACTTAACAAGGACATTTTAAAATTGTCTGTTATAATGTTCAATTTTTTTTACTTTCATATTTTGGGAATAATTTGTAATAAAATATTATTTATTTCATGCGAAATATTTATTCTTTTCCTTTGACAATAATTTCTGCGTTACTAATTTGTAAAAAAAAATCAATTAAATGCTCTAATGAGCTTTTTCAGGAACAATATTCGTATTCGCCTATAACTATGTCAAAAATGAATTTCAAAGGCCCATGAATGACTTCCAACGACTCGTTAATTGAATCTCTGTATTCTGTATTTCACCCAAACGATAAATCATAATTTTTTTCATGATAATATCATTCATATCACTTTCTGTTAGTTCATCAAGGGTTTCCCAACATTCTAAGTTATTAAATTGTTCGAATTCCTGTAACCTCCCACTATTCCTTCTAATAATGTCTAATTCGGTTATTCCCTCTTAAAGATTTTTCGACGAATTTACGATTGTGAAGGAAGACAACTCATTCCATGATCCAGATATTTAAAAAATTTTCATTTGTATCCATTTAAAGATGTATTTTGATAGAAATAATTTACTCTTCACCGAAAAAACAATTCAAATTTGAGATATTTTTAATTTAAGTGTATTAAATGCCATAATTTTCCGTTTTTTGTTTAAATTTATCGCATAAGTTAAAAAGTCGGATGCAATTTTATTGTTTTGTTAACATATAAAGGATGTCCTTGTTGAGAATATTTATTCTCAGCAAGAGACAGATATTTGTAAATTTCGTATCCTTGATTGGAATTTTTACTGTACTTCAATTAAACATTAGGTTGCATACTTATATAAAAATTAGAACGTTCGGGCAATAAATGAAAAATATATAAATAAAAATTATTTATCTGATCATCAATAATGCTTTTTTTTAATTTCAGGACTTGTTTTAAGTGATTTGATTGAAAAATATTTTGTTTCACCAACACTTTTACGTGTTGTAAGAGTGGCGAAAGTAGGAAGAGTACTTCGCTTGGTCAAAGGTGCTAAAGGAATTCGAACACTACTATTTGCTCTTGCAATGTCATTGCCTGCATTATTTAATATTTGTCTTTTACTTTTCTTGGTAATGTTTATATTTGCTATTTTTGGGATGTCATTTTTTATGCACGTAAAAGACAAGAGTGGGTTAGATGATGTTTATAATTTTAAAACATTTGGACAAAGCATGATACTGTTATTTCAAGTGAGTTTTTATTATTAAAGATTTATTTAACAATGAAATTTTCAACCGTAATCTTGCAAATATTATTAAGTTATTAAGAAACTTATCACGATTCATTGTACATGGTTCTCAAGAACAGTTAAAAACCAAAATCGAGGTTCCAAGCAAATGAATGATTGGACCTTCTTCAGGACTCTTTCAAGTATTTAAAAACATAAATTTCAAAATCTTTCATCGGGAATTTTACGATAACTTGAAAAATTAGAATTTGTTCATTTTCTCAAATAATTTTAAATAAAACAATTATTTTAACAAAATTGTCGCCAAACGGAGATTCTTTTTGAGGGGCTCATTTTATAAATTAAAAAAATTAGTTTGCCGTTTCCCGTTTTTTTCAAAATTTGTTCGTTTAAAATTTTTATAGCTAATTGAAGTTTCAGAGCAACTTTCCTAAGAGATTCAAAAATAGGGCATAGTTTTTATGGATCTGTGGCCTGACTACGCGTCCAAAACACCAAATATATAGTATTTTTGGAAAGCTTGGACAATTTTCTTAAAGAATATGGACAAAAATATATCGTATTTTTTGTTTAAGGTTTTTCCAACTTGTACTTGTTAATAAATTTTTAAATTATCTTAAAAACATGTATTCATATGTAAATATGTGTTATTAGCTCAAAAAAGTAATAAATATTGGGCTGATTTTATCTTCATCAACGTTTTTTGTTCATCACTTATTTTACAATATGACAATTCTGTTCTTATATTTGAAAAAAATACTCAATACTGTATCTATTCTTTAACCCTTTGACTGTTCATTTCAAAAATTTTTTAAAAATACATTTCGTCAAAAAAAAGGATAAAAATTAACTACCATTCCATTTTTACATATTTAAATTACATGAAAAAAAATATTTTGATTCCGTAATCACGGGAAGTAGCCTGAAAAGTGAAATAATATGTTGACAAGTACTGTCGACAACACGTTTTTATGATCGACAAAAATAATAGAAAAACACATTAAAAAAAGTTGTGAATTTTTTTTAAACATCGTTTATGGGTGTATTCTAAATTAAAATAATTGGATTTATGAAACTGTTCGGATTTAATCCAATAATACAAGTTTTAACTATAACAATGTAATTTATTCCAAAATGATTTCTCCTGTAATTACAATCTTAATTTAATAATATTTTCTAAGGCCAAGATTTAATAAATTTACCTTGCGTTTAACAAAGAGCAATCATAGAACGGACTAGGTGAGCAAATTTAATGATGTGGAAGGTGAGTTAGCCTAAATTAAGTGTAAATTTATAACAATACACTTATAAAAATTATTCAGTATGCTTACAGTTAAGAATTTTGATGAATGAATATTTGTAAGTATGACGTCACGAGCTCCTTTACAATTATGCTGGTATTTCAATGTAAATTATTTGTATGCCTGTATGACAAAACCATGTGAATGCATGTAAAGTTAAAGTTATGTGTTTTGCTCACCTCTAAAGTTATAAGAACTAATAAAATATAATCTTGGCCTTTCCTAGCTTTAATTATGTCTACAATTTTTTTCTAAATAAAGAAAGATCAATTATTTCACTATTTTAAAGTAAATTTGTAAAAATATTCTAACTCACATAACAATTCTTTTGTTTTAAACTTGACTCTCAAATTATGACTGAATGTGAATTGTACTTATTGTACGTAATTGAACTTATTTACTAATACATATGAATAAATGTTAACCAGGGAAGTAGAGCTTCCATGATAATGTAGTTTTCTGAACATCCCGGGGCCCCTGAAGACTCTTAGGCTTCAAGCAAGAACAGACTTCTTCCTTGGTAAAGGACAAACTTCGGTGATTCCTCTTGTGTACGTACCAGCATTGGTTGTAACATCTACGATTCGTACCTTGCCATCTTTACCATGATACAATTTAGTTACTTTGCCCACTTTCCACTTCATTGGGGCCACGTTGTTGTCCACCAACAACACCAGATCGTCCAACTGAGGGCCGGGACACTCTTTTGTCCACTTGTTTCGTTCTTGGAGTGTATGGAGATATTGACGAGACCACTTTTTCCAAAAGTCTTGTTTAACGGCTACGACATTGTCCCATCGTTTGCGATGGTCTAAATCAACTTCCTGTTCTGGTTGTGATTCTAGTGGTGCGCCTATCAGAAAATGAGCGGGTGTTATAATCTCATCATTGGCGTCGCATGACAACGGCATGAGTGGACGCGCAATCAGTATTCCTTCCACCATTGTTACTACTGTTAACAGTTCTGGATATGTGAGATGGGCTTCTTGAACTCGACGTACCAAAAAATACTTGGCTGACTTTACCGCTGCTTCCACCAATCCATTGAAGTGAGGAGATCGAGGTGGAGTAAAGTTCCAACTTAACCCTTTGTGGTCACGACACCAATCATGTATTTCTTGCTGAGTCTTTTTATCAAAAAAGAACTTTTTGAACTCCTTTAGTAGATTGTTTGCACCAGCAAAATTTGTTGCATTGTCGGACCATATTTTGCGTGGTGTACTGCGACGGTTGGTGAATCTGTGCAAGCAATTGATGAACGCTTCGGTGGTGAGATCTTCTACTATGTCAAGATGCACAGCTTTAGTTGCAAAACATACGAAGACTGCCATGTACACTTTTACTGGTTTACTTCCACGGAGACGGTAATGTATGGTAAACGGACCAGCAAAGTCAACTGCTGAAACTTCAAATGGCCGCATGAACTTCATTCTATCAGCGGGTAAATCTCCCATTATTTGTTGGTACGTGACAGGTTTTGATTTTGTGCACCGTATGCAACCATGAACTGTTCTATTTGCTAGGACTTTTCCGTTAAATGGCCAAAAACGATCTCGAACGAAGGCGAGAAGTGCTGTAGGCCCGGCGTGAAGATTTTCGTGATGGTACCACACGAATATGAGCTTTGTGATGATATGGTCGTCTGGAAGTAGAAATGGCAAGTTGTGAGCATCAGCATTACGTGTACGGCCTCCAACTCGTAAGACAGCATTTTTTTCATCATATATGACACCTAGTCTTGCAGCCTTTGATTTTGGTGGTAAGGGCTTTTTACTAACTAACGTGTTCATTTGTGGCAGAAGTGATGCACGTTGGACGAGGCGAATAATGAGCACGGTGCCAGCATCAACCTCAGAGACGTCTAATGGAGGAACGTTGTGATATGAAAGGCATTTCGTAAATTTATTTTTGGTTCGTTGTCGTATGACTGTAATAAAGCGTGAAACATAAGCAAATATTCTTCTCAACTTTGGCCACGCTGCTGCTGTGATGAGAGGTACAAATGACATAATTTTACACCTAGACAATAAATCAGGATCGGTGACGGCACTAAGCGTGGTAACTTGCTTTTTCGTTTCAGGAACTTCGGATGGTACACCAATTTCATGTGGCCAAGGTGTTTCAAATGAGGTCCTCAAAAACATTGGACCTTCTTTCCACAACTCACTTAACGACAATTCCATTAGTGACATTCCACGTGTTGCCAAGTCCGCCGGATTTATTTGTGTCGGTATGTGCCTCCAAACACAGTCACTTGTACGATTTTGAATTTTTGTGACACGAGTGGCAACGTATGATGTCCATTTATGAGGAGACTCGGTCACCCAACGTAAGGTGATGGTTGAATCGACCCACATCACCGACCTGGTAATTTTGATTGACAAGTGAGGCATTATTGACTGATACAACTCTGACAACAATTCAGCGCCCAAGAGCTCCAAACGAGGTAACGATACTTTTTTCAGGGGTGCAACCTTGGTTTTTGCCACATAAATACGACAACCACATAAATCATCTGGTTGGATAGCCCTGATGTACAAAGCAGCAGCATATGCCTTTTCGCTAGCATCACTGAAACCATGAATTTCGAACGTTAATGATTGTTTGATGTACGTACTTTGATCAATGACAGCACGTGGATATCCAATGCACGACACTGTTTTTAATTCTTGACGAAACTGCTGCCACGACTGACTTTCTTCTGTTGACAAGGGTTCATCCCAATCTTTTGTTGTAGTGAAGAGATGTTGCATGAATATTTTTGCTCTGATGACTACCGGGGAGATCAAGCCTAATGGGTCGAAGAGCCGACCAATTTCAGACAATACTTGACGTCTACTGATTACATCACCATCACGAGGCTCATAATAATATGAAAAAATGTCATCGTCAGGGTACAAAATTTTTCCTAACGTTTTTATCACCTCATCATCTCCAATTTTGAGAAAAGTGCCTCTGTCGACTTCAGGAATGGCGTGGAGGGCATCTTTACAGTTGGTCTGGAATTTTTTGATTTGCATTTGTCCTCTTGATAGCAAAGTTTTAATTTGATGGTACAATTCGATTATTTCCGTGGCTTCATCGGAACCGGCGAGCATGTCATCAACGTAGAAATTTTTTAACAATGCATTTTTTCCGAGAGGTAAGTCACCACCATCAACATTAGCTATTTCCTTTAGGCATCGTACGGACTGATACGGAGCTGAGGCTGTGCCGTACGTAACTGTATTTAACTCCAAAGTACGTAATTTTGTTTCACCAGGCTTCTTCCACAATATGTACTGAAATCTGCGATCATCGGGATGGACCAGAATTTGCCTGTACATTTTTGAAATATCCCCCACAAGTGTGAATTTAAACAAACGGAAACGAAGTAAGTGTACAGTGAGGTCATCCTGGAGTCTGGGACCCACATGTAACAGCTCATTTAACGAAATTCCATTTTCAGACGCACATGAAGCATCAAATACAACTCGGGTTCTTGTTGTCGTACTATTTTCGTTCGTGACAGCGAAGTGCGGAATGTAGTAGTGCGGTTCTTTCGACACAGGGGTGTCGATCTCGGAGCAATGCCCTAGTTCCACTTACTCATCAATAAATTCATTGTATGACTTTCCGTATTCTTCTTGGGACGCAACTTTACGAATGATTGTTGATAGTCTTCGTTTGGCAATTTCACGGGTCTCACCTAGAAGCTCCGGAGAACGAAAAAATGGCAGGCGCACTACAAAACGACCATCTGGGAGGCGTTCAGTTGTTTTTGAAAAGTGAAGTTCCATTGCTTGGTCGTCTTCACTAAGAATCGGAACCGTTGGAATATGTTCAACTTCCCAAAAACGTTTTAATGTGCTTGAGAGTTCTTCATTTTTTGAAATTGTTGTGACATTTGAATAACATGTAGTTGTGTTGGCACAGTCGCCAATGACAACCCATCCAAAAGTAGTTTCTCTTAAACGTGGAAATTTATTGCCAAGAGATATCGTGTTGGACAAGGCATGCATGTCGACCTGATGCGCATTTAAAATAATATCAACATACTGAGGTTGATTAAACTCAGGGTCCGCTAACTTAATGTTGTTCGGTAATTTCCAACCTGATGTGTCGATGTGTTGACTGGGATGCCTCTGGCACAATTTAGGGTGAACCATTAACATCACACTTTCGGAAAAGGCAGTACAGGTAGATTTTAACTCGACAAACATGCGTTTACGTAGCGTAACGGTTGAATTATTTATTCCAGAGAGTTGAATGTGTTGACTCGTGTTACTTGTTCTAAGGCCCAATAATTGTCTTGCTTGATCAGAGAT
Organism: Culicoides sonorensis; assembly: GCA_900002565.1. Taxonomy (NCBI): domain Eukaryota; kingdom Metazoa; phylum Arthropoda; class Insecta; order Diptera; family Ceratopogonidae; genus Culicoides; species Culicoides sonorensis. The sequence goes on from LN483754.1 coordinate 93,040, forward strand.
GAGATTCAATTGGGACCCTTCATCAAAAAGAACACGAAGATTTACGTAATTACCATGAATAGTTTTTGCTTGAACAATTGCTGTGGCTAGGAATGTGTATGTTGCTGCGGATTCATCGTGGTGACTTTCAAAACCACCCTGCTGCAACCTTGTTGCAGTACATTTCAAATCTGGCATAGCACGTGAGACGTTAGAACTGGTTATCCTGCTGCAACCTTGCTGCAACCTTGTTGCAGTACATTTCAAATCTGGCATAGCACGTGAGACGTTAGAATCGGTTATCACGGTACCTGGACTGACGGATTGTGTTGGGGATGATCTTTCACCGAAATGCAGCAACGCATGATGAAGTTCATGACAAGTATCACACGAAGCAGTACAATTAACATGACCTGCTGGTTTAGTGAGGCATTTGACGCACATGTGAAGCTGTTTGGCCATGCTGTATCGACCACGTGGTGTTTCATGTAGAAATTCAGGACAAGATGTGAGTGGATGATTTATTGCGCACTTGGGACAACTAATGTTTACGTTCCGTGATGTTAGATTTGAACGTCTATTTTGCTGTTGAGGCTTGGTTTGGCTCGGTGGAGTGACTTTCGTTGAAAATTCAATGGCTTCCAATTGGTTGCAACGATGTTGCAAAAACTTTATGAAATCTCCTAATGATGGAATGTCATCTTTTCCAGCACTGTGACGTTCCCACTCCTCTACCGTTCTGTCATCACATTTTGACTTGAGAAATTGAACGACGATGCCTTGAGAAATTTGTTCAATATTATCAGCTATCAATGTAAGACCTGTTGAAATGGCAACATAATCATCAACCAGGTGACGTAACGTAACTGTACTGTTGGCTTTTTGCATGTCGAACAATTTCCTAATGTAAGCATCGAAGATCAGGCGTTTTTTATAAAACCTGTCTTTTAAGATGTCCAAGGCAGTTTGATAATTTCCGGCAACCCAGCGACTGATTCGGCTGCTTTTCCAGTGAGACATGACTTCAAAAGCCCAAAACGCCTTATGTCGGTCATGCCACGTGACTTTACATTGTGGACCAATGCCATAAACGTGTCAATGAATTGAGGATACAAATTATAATCCCCATTGAACTTTGGGAGCTCCATTTTTGGTAAATCAGACGTGACTAAATCCAAACTAACGTTGCCCATTGCAGTACTATTATTCCCTTCTGGGAGAATTGACGTTTCCAATGCATTACGAAACTCATGCATGGATGCTTCAAACTGACAGACGCGATCGTCGAATGAAATACGTTCATCAGCGTCATCTTCAAGCTCCGTTGGATCTAGATCCTCTTATTTTGACTGGATTTCGTCAAAACGTGACTCATACTTTTGTAATTGATGTAATCGGGAGTCCAGCTCCCCTCTACTTGCTAACGCACCATTTTCATTTAACCACTTTTCCAATTTTGTAACACAGGATTTTAGTTGACTTCTTTGTTTTTTCAACTTTTTCACATCGTCCGCCATTGTGCAAGGAATTTACGTCACAATATTAAATTTTGCACGTGTGTCCTGGGTAGAACCTCCAATTTGTTCGGATTTAATCCAATAATACAAGTTTTAACTATAACAATGTAATTTATTCCAAAATGATTTCTCCTGTAATTACAATCTTAATTTAATAATATTTTCTAAGGCCAAGATTTAATAAATTTACCTTGCGTTTAACAAAGAGCAATCATAGAACGGACTAGGTGAGCAAATTTAATGATGTGGAAGGTGAGTTAGCCTAAATTAAGTGTAAATTTATAACAATACACTTATAAAAATTATTCAGTATGCTTACAGTTAAGAATTTTGATGAATGAATATTTGTAAGTATGACGTCACGAGCTCCTTTACAATTATGCTGGTATTTCAATGTAAATTATTTGTATGCCTGTATGACAAAACCATGTGAATGCATGAAAAGTTAAAGTTATGTTTTTTGCTCACCTCTAAAGTTATAAGAACTAATAAAATATAATCTTGGCCTTTCCTAGCTTTAATTATGTCTACAATTTTTTTCTAAATAAAGAAAGATCAATTATTTCACTATTTTAAAGTAAATTTGTAAAAATATTCTAACTCACATAACAATTCATGTGTTTTAAACTTGACTCTCAAATTACGACTGAATGTGAATTGTACTTATTGTACGTAATTGAACTTATTTACTAATACATATGAATAAATGTTAACCAGGGAAGTAGAGCTTCCATGATAATGTAGTTTTCTGAACAGAAACAACAACAGGAAAATTAGTTTTTAAGATGTTTGCTTCTGTCCCTTATAAGGGACACCGGGACTCAACGGAAGTAATTAGTGTCCCTTATAAGGGACCACGGGACTCAACGGAAGTAATTAGTGTCCCTTACAAGGGACCAGGGGAATCAACGGTTGCAAATTAGAATTTTTGTAAGTAATCATCACTCAAAAAATGTTCCTTTGAGTCCCGATGTCCCTTATAAGGGACAGTTAATTTCAAGGTCAAGGAAGGGTCAAAAAATTCTGAAAAAATTAATTTAAGCTCTTTTAAGCATCAATAGTAATAATATATAATCAAAAAAATTCTAGCTCCCTTTGTTTTAATTCGGGACAGAAAGGGTTAAGAGCATGTTTATTTATTGCTTATTTATGCATAAGACTATCTAAATCTGCTGTTTTGACATAAATAAATATGATTTAAGACTACCCCATTTCTTTGAAACGTCCGGACGTGGGTCCTTTCATAGTAAAAAGTTGGATAAATTGAATTTTTTTTTGTCTGATTTAATTTTTTCTCTTTTTGTTTAGAATAGTACACAAACTGAAGGTCTCAAAAATTTTATTTTTTTTGAAATCAGTCAAGCCTTTCTGTCCTAACGGAGCCCTCAAAAATGAATAAAATTTTGCTTTCCATACAAATTTGTATGGAAAACTGAATTTGAATAAAACTTAAAATGTTATCAAAATCTAAACTTTTAACTATATTTTTCTAAAAAATATATCTAAAGACTTGATTTTCTGGGAATAAACTTGCCGCCCCAACCCGCTCCATTTTGAGCTATATTGCTTTGAAAAATTGAAAAAATCAGGAATTTACTCATACAATCAGCCATGTTCAACTCGTCCACTCATTTCATTTTACGATTTGTGAGCTTATTGAGTTTTCGAAATTTTGGCGTTTCCAGATTTTTTGTTTCAGAGGACTTTTTGGGTAGTACGAGGGTCTAGGACTCTCAAAACAAGTAAAAAAATGACTTTTTGACTATAAAAAGCGGAATTCCACTTCGATTAAAAAAAAACAAAAACAAAATTGAGATTTTCAAACGGACTCAGGACTGAGCCCTCAGGGTAGCCCAAAAGGGCTTATATTGTGTTTTGTTTTTTTTTTTTATTTTAATTCAATATTATAATCAAATCATTGTGATTTTTTGTGAAAATGACAAATATACAAATTGTTTCAAAATTTTTTGCACCCAAAAAGGAACCAATAACCTGCCCAACATGTGCGAATCAGACCAAACGGACAATTTTGGATTTTTTTTTTTAAGAAACCTTTTTATTTGCTTTTTTGGTTAGAAGTTTTATTAAAACGATCTTAAGATTGATGGAGTGAAATTTTTATTTGATTTTGACTGTCTCCCTATCGGAAAATAAAATATAGACCCTTCTAGAACAAAGTTTTCCGGAAAAATGGTCAAAAGTACGAAAAATCGGAAAAATACGTATTTTTCGTTCATTGTTCCACTGTATTTTCGTACAAATTTTGTTGTTGTTATCTCTCATCTTTATTTTTCTGGAACTTTTCCAGCAAACTAGACTCAAATATAGTGGAAAACAGAAATTTTAGAACGGAAGAAAAGGTTCTTGCCATTTTCGATTTTTACAAGACACTTTCTGATTTTTCCTACAATTTTCCGAGTTTTCTGATTTTGCCGACCATTTTCCGATTTTCATGAACATTTTCCGATTTTTTCGATCATTTTCTGATTTTCCCGATCATTTTCCGAACTTATACCGATTTTGGTCTCTTAGACGGTCTACATTTTTCATTAGTTTGGGAGTTTGGAGTTTGGGAAGAAATTCATTTGGGAGTTCATTTAGAGATCAAATGGACCTTGAGAGCGAATATATGCATACCTACACCAATTTTTTCACGTTGAAATACTCTAAATTGCTTGACTGACTCAAAAGTTATGGGGTTAATAATTAAATAAGCCCTTTTAGAGCCATTCGGAACTTGTTAAGGGATCAAATGGACCTTGAGAGCAAATATGTATGCGTAGTTTGATTTTGTATACCTACAGCAATTTTTTCACGTTGAAATACTCTATATTGCTTGACTGACTCAAAAGTTATGGGGTTAATCATTAAATAAGCCTTTTTAGAGCCATTCGGAGCTTGTTAAGGGATCAAATGGACCTTGAGAGCAAATATATATTTTTAGTTTGATAAGGTTGCAAAGGTTGTAAAAGACATTTCCAAATCATTTTACATTAATTTTAAAGAGATAAATCCAAAGGCGTTTCTGACTTTCAAACAAGAAAATTAAATTATTCAAAAATATTGAGAATTGCGAAAAAAATTCTGAACGACCAATTTTGATAAAATTTTCAAAAAATTTCCTTAACGTCAAAACTTCTCTCCCCAGTTGAAAATCGATGCATTAGACCTTTACGGAGCTATTGCACTTAGTTGCATTCGAAAATATTGAGAATTGCGAAAAAAATTCTGAACGACCAATTCTTACAAACGTTTTTTTTGACAGGTAAGCGGTTCTGAAATACATAATAGGCAAACCTTGGTGTAGTATTGTTTTGTTTCGTTTAGTTCTTATTTCTTTTAATTTGTAAATTTTTATAAAAATTGAAGTTTCAAAATTTTTTATTAGGGGTCCCCGAAATTTTTTTTGACTAAGGAGGATTTTTTTTGATTAAGGAGAATTAAAAAAAAAAAAAATCTCCTTAAGGAGAAATTTTTTTCCTTAAGGAAAACTTCACACTCATAAATTTTTTCACAAAACTCGCTATAAATACATGACTGTATTAGAATAAAAAACGCCTATCATACCCTGAAAGCTTTAAAATAAAATATTGTGGAAAATGAATACCGAATTGTCCGAAATCTTGAATAAATTCACTTACATATTATTTATTACACTTTTTTAATAAAGAAAATTCAAATTTTCCGTATAGAATTGATTTAAAAATTAACAAAACTAACTTAAAAAATATTTTTTCAAACTAATTGCAGCATTTTTTTATTAAAAATCTAATAAGAAGTATAAGGAAAATTAAAAATTATCCTTTTAAAATTATTCGTCAAACTTAAAGTTTTTTGATGAAAACTTTATTTTTTTTGTATGAAAACAGAGTACATGACCTGAGACAAAATTAAAGCGCGTTTCATTTCCTACAAGATTGCTCAACATACCTTTAGAGTATTCCTTATAATTTGCCTTCAAAAATAAGCATAAAAGTTTGACCATTTTGACATTTTTGGCCATTTTATTCGTTTAAAACGGTTTAATTTTAAAATCATCATAAAATCCTTGGACGAGCATTTAGGATTTTAATTCCAGCTGTTTTAGAGTCCTCAGGGGTTGTACTTTAAGGGTCAATAGGTTTTAGACTTGGTGTATTTTTTTCTTGAAATAGCTTGTTTGGTGAACTGTGCGTTACTTATAAATATGTGAATTATGACTTAATTTTTCAATATTTACTAAAAGTTTTAATTGATTTAAACAAAAATCATTTCAACATTTACTTATTATTATATTTTAATTTATAAATTGGCAGAAAAATACTCAAATTTGGAAAAAAAATTTTTTTGTTTCACCATTTTGAAACGTCCGTTACTTATATTTTAGCTCAAAAATGCTATAATAGAACAAATTTATAATCAAATGCATGTAAAACATATTAAAGTTTATCATTTAACCCAAATTTATTGGATTTTGCTCAAACAAGTGTGTTTTTTTCATTAAAAATATCGTTTTTGTGAAACGCCCGTTACCATATTTTTGTCCATATAATAATTGCAATTGATTCATTTCTAACCTGTATAGGGGTGTTCAAAGTGAAAAAAACGACACATTTCTTGTAAACGCGTACATTTTACGGCTTATAAGAGAGACCGATCCTGCAACTCTTAATAGACAAATTCTTTACGATCTATCTATAGACCACATATTTTTATGTAAATAAAAACGAATAACCTTACCATTTATGTAAAAATTTCAATAAATTCAGTTACAACATTAATCTACTTTTCACTTTATTTCACTTCATCAAAATATTTTTTGACTTTGAACACCCTTATCTAGGTTAGAAATGGGTCAAAAAAAATTGCAAATATAATATTTTTAAAAAAATTGTTCAAGCTTTCCAAATATATGAATTATTTGACTAAATTAGCCGTAAAATGTACTCTTTTACAAGAAAAGTGTTGTTTTTTCACTTTGAACATCCTTATCTAGGTTAGAGCTGGATCCGAAAAATTTGCAAATTACTATATTCTTTAAGAAATTCATCCAAGCTTTCCAAAAATACTATATATTTGGTGTTTAGCACGCAAAGTCAGGCCACAGATTCATAAAAACGATGCCCTATTTTTGAATCTCTTAAGAAAATTGTTCTTAACTTCAATTTCAACTTCAATATAAAAACGAAACTTTTAAACAAACAAATTTTGAAAAAACGGGAAACGCCAAACTTATTTTTTTAATATATAAAATGAGCCCCTCAAAGGAATTTCCGTTTGGCGACAATTTTGTTAAAATAATTGTTTTATTTAAAATTATGTGAGAAAATGAACAAATTCTAATTTTTCAAGTTTTTCGTAAAACCCCGATCAAAGATTTTAAAGTTGGGTTTTTTGAAGTCCTGACAGGGTCTAGAAAATAATCTAATCACTCTTTTTTTATGGAACCTGTCTTTTGGTTATAAGTGAACTGTGTCTACCAAATTAATGAAGGTCCTGGCACAGCCCACTTAAGAAATGATTTTAATTATTATAGTTCTATTGTATCACCGTTTAACAGTAAAAAAAATATAATTTATTAAACAGAAAAAGATGCTCTTACTCATTTTGAGTTATCTTGAAAACTACATGAGCTACAATTGAGTTTAATAGATCGTTGGAAAGAAGACGAATGAGGCTAATCAAATATAAGGTTTTTGGTTCCGGGATCAGCCAAAAATATCGGGCTTTTCAGGCTCACAAAATAAATTCTGAATAAAATCTTTGTTTTTTTTCCTAGATTTTTTCTTACTTTTTGAACCTTTTTATATGGTTGCATGTTAAAATTAATGTAATTGAGTCATAGCTGTATTTTCATAAGATAAGCACTACGTAGCTGGATTAAATTTTTGTCTGGTTACAGAAAAAATCATCAAATGATTAGTTCATAAATGTTTATTTCTCTACCAATATGACTCAAATTACGCACTTGTGAACACTCTTATTTGTATAACATTGCTGAAAATTGTGGACAGTTTTCTGACAAATAAGAAGTGGTAGGACACAGGATTGTCATGGATTGTTAAGAAAAACCATTCCAAAAAACGATTAAATATAAACCTTTTATGGGAAAAGATAAGAATTTTATAAATGTAACAAACCCTGTAAATAATAAATTTCAAAAGAAGCATATAAACATATACTCAAACAGCAAATGTACGTATGCCGTACAAGCAAATGTATGTACGCTGAACAAGCAAACGTATGTATGCCAAATGAGCGAATGTCTATTTTTTTTTAGTAGCCAATTTGGCAAACATTGATTTGCCGGATGAGCAAAGAAAACATTAGCTCATTTAGCATACATACGTTTGCTGTTTGAGTGTATGTTCATATGCTTCTTTTCAAATTTATTTTTTACAGGGAAAGTATCAAAATTAATGAAGTGTTAGACAAATAAAAAAAAACTCAACTCCAAAATTTTATGACATTCTGTTTTCTTCAAAGTGAACTCAAAAACGAAAAACAAATGAGAAAAATATATAAATCTGGAGCTTGTACAATTTTTGATTAGAATAGAAGTTTCTATTTTGCAGACCCAAAAGATGTTTGATATCAAATCGATGAAAAATTTGATCCAATTGACTATATTCAATAGAGTTGCCGTATTTGGCAAACTTTTGAACTTTTTTTGAGAAATCTTGAGAAATACATTTCATAGAAAAAAATTAAATATGTTTTGGAAACAACAGAATAATATCTTCAAGATAGATGGAAATATTGAATGTTGAGCATTTTCCCGCTGAAGCCTCTAATGGTCTTATTGTAGTACTTGCTCCTTATAGTATGCTATCTATTTCGCATTCTCTTATCTATTTATTGTGTATTTATTTTGTCAAATTCCATTATAATTTGATCTATTATTAAAATTATTTTTCAAATTTTCTTATGTCAAGGTTGAAAACTGAACATTAAAGCTAATAAATAAACAGATTTTTTACATTCTTAATTCAACTTTTTATACTGATCTCATTTAAATCCCCAAATAAGCATGATAAATTCTTCAAAGTTTCACTGTAATTGTAAAATACTCTCAGATTATGTTTTTAAAATATCCTTAATCAATCAGCAAAATCATGTGCATTCAACTGTTTGATTTGAATCGATTTCTTGTCATTTGTTCATACAAATTACAATTTTTGCACTAAAATTCAATAATAAAATGTTGTATAAGATTCTTGAAGATATTGTTCTGTTGTTTTCTAAACATATTTAGAACTTTTTCTATGAAATGTATTTCTCAAAATATCGCATTTCAAAAAACTAAAATTCTGTAGTACAAAGTTCAAAAACTTTCCGTAGAAAAATAGTACAAATAGTAACAATAGTAGTAATCAACAAAGTATAAAATTTATATTTTTTTTTGAATTTATTATCTTTTAATTTGATAGTAAGTGATGTGTTTTATGTATCTCATCACTTTTATATCTCTTGTAGATCAAAGGTTACAAATAATTTTAATTCATTTGCCAAAGACATTTTGAATTTTAGTCAAAAACTAATCAGTTTACGAAATAGATCGATTGTTTATTTGGCAAAGTTATAGCAAATTGTATTGCATTACTACAAATAAAATCATTAAGAAACTCGATTTTTGACTAAGGCCAATGATTTTCAGAAGATGATCATAACTTTTGTTCGAGGGAAGCTACAAAAGCTGTTAAATACTTATATTGCATTAGAAAATTCTCTCATATTTTATATATAGATTTTAACACTTATCTATATGAATGCATGATGCAAATTGATAGGAAAGTTCAAAGAACTTGAAAATTAAACCAAAAAATCGGTCAATTGCAGGTTTTATTGTATGATTTTATTTAAATTAAAAAAAAAAAAAAAAATTTATATCGGATTTAGAATAAAATTTTTAATCGGAAAATGATGAGATTTTTGGAATTCATTAAGAACTTCTAACATTTTAAAAACCTTGCCCCTCGCTATTGTCGTGTAAAAATCTGTCTATAATGTTTCATCTGTATCATGAAAAAGATCTGCGGCTATTCATTCTGGAATTTTGCAGTATTTCAAATGATTAATCCTAGATGTTGAATTCTGTCCTAAGAGTGAGCCGCAAATTGTAATATAGCGTTTTATATAATTTTCATATCCATAAACTTTTTCGCTTTTCAAATCTTTACGAACATCAAAATTTAATATCCAACTCCATGTTGAATTTCATAAAAATCGAAAACTGTTATAAGTATATTATTTTCTATTACAAAAATTTAAATTTGGTTCTGGAACTTTTTAATTTGCTTAACTACGACTTTCTGATAGGATTTTCATCCAGTAAAGTAGGTTTATATATGTATATATATATATATATTTATATATTTAAAAAAATAGTAAAAAATTGAAAAAAAAATTTTTTGATCTAACTTTTATGTCTAAATCATGATTATTATACAGCTTAACAAAATAAAATCGATGTGAGGGACTTGTAAAACGCCGAAACACGCCAAAAAGATTTGTCAATCCTGATTGATTTCCAATTTACCGTTTTAAAAAATTGAGCACCGTTTTTTTTCTACAAAATTATGAAAATTGTATGGAAAAGAGTTATTTTTCCTTGATGTTGAAATCATTACATATCAATGTTTAAACTGTTCTGAAGTTAATTTTGTTCCAAAGTGTCAAGTAGTTTATATCGTTGGAAAGAAGGCAAAAAGAGCTAACAGAAAATATAAATTTTGATATAGTTTGCCCAATTATATTGGGCTTTTTCAGGCTAAAAATAAAAAAAAAATGAAAAAAAACTTTATTTTTTTTATATTTTTAGAACAAAATTTAATATAAATTGAATATTATGCGGGCTTCTTCTGATAAAATTTATATTTTCTGTTAGCTCTTTTTGCCTTCTTTCCAACAATATTAATTATTTGGTACATTGGAACAAAATTAACTTCATTAAAGTTTAAACTTTAATATTTAATAATTTGAACTTGAAGGGGAAATTACTCTTTTCCATACAATTTTTATAATTTTGTAACAAAAAAACGGTGCTCAATTTTTAATCCAATTTTCAATTCAATTTATTTATTTCAATTTTTTTTGGAAATGAATCAGGATTGAAATCTTTTTAACTTGTTTCGGCGTTTTACAAATCCCTCACATCGATTTTATTTTGTTAAGCTGTGTTATCATGTTTTAACTAAAATTACACAAAAAAAAACTTTTCGTCAGTCACTCCGATTTGGCTGAAATTTTAAATAAGAGGTTTTATAGTAGATCATATCCTATAAAGGGCGACTAAATCGGAGAACCTACTTTATTGGATGAAAATCCTATCAAAAAGCCGGAAAAGGAAAAAGTATGTAACGGTAGCAAAAACTTTTTTTTTGCGGTTGTGAGTCGAAATTTTATCCAAATTTATTTATCACACGTTAACACGCAAAACAAAATAAACTTTAATTAAAATATAGTTTCATGTGAGTCTTAAGAGACGATTCATTATACCAAGTTAATGAAGGTCGTGGCACAGCCCACTTCAGAATTGATTTTAATTATTATAGTTCTATTGTATCACCGTAGAACAGTGAAAACAATTAAAAGCTCTCCGGCCAAAATAGACAATTTTATTCGAAAAAAAAAACATAATTTTAACATAATCATCGGTACGATTTCATTTGGGCTTATCAGAAAGATCTTGCAAAACTATTTAAGTTAATTTAAAACTTTTTATTAGTTAAAATAAGACTTTTCCGGGGAAAGATATGGAAATAAAAGATATCGAATCTATAAAAATACAAAAAAAGAAAAATTTTGGCGCTTACAGTTTTTCAATATGAATTTTTGAAATTTTCCATATAAATGACACACTTCGTCATCTGCCAACACAGAGATTGAAAAACATGCTCTTTCTAGATAGATCGTTGGAAAGGAGTCAAATGGGGCTTAGTAAATGTGAAGTTTCTGTTGCGAAATCAGCTAAAAATATTGGGCTTACAGGCTCAAAAAAATTATTTGAATAAAACCTTTGTTTTTTCAAAAATTTACTTCCGACAGGGTGTGGCAGAATAAAGAAAATTAACAATTAAAAATTACAATCATATTTACTTCAAATTCATCGAAACTGAAAAAAATTGACAATGAAAAAAATTCTTATGCACTTCTTGTACTGTCTTAGAAGATTAGAAAATCCGGAAGTTAAAAAACACAAACAAAATTTTGTTAATCATTTTTAGTGATAATGTAATATAATTGTGGGGCTCAAAGTAGTTTTGAAACTGTTGAAATTGTAAAAATTGTAATTGTATGTAGTATAACGCGTATTTTTTTCAACAATTATTTTCACTTTCAACAGCTATTTTTGTGTTGAATGTTGAATTACAAAAAATTTAAATTTTAAGCTTTAATAAAAATTAATTATTAATAAAATTTAGATTCTTAGCATATCTAAATAAATAAAATTAACCTTCGGAAGCCCGTATTCGTATTTGAATAGTATCATGTTATGCCTTATATATTGTCATACAGTTTTGGCTCCGGAATAAAATAAAATAAAAATACAGGGTGACCATCAAAAACCAATTTTTCAAAAATTTTCCGAGAAAATGGAAAAATATTCATGCCAAAGTTTTTGCCTAGTCATTTTGAGCAACTTTGCCCAACAAATCAAATTTTATGCACACGAATGAAAAATGTCTACAGAAATTTATTTAATTTAATTTTAATCTTTTGATGAAAACAGCTCTGCTAGGATTATCCTGAGTCAAGGCCGATACCTCATTAAAAGATCTTGCAATCGTACTAAAAGGTTCGTTAAAAGCAGGCGCGGAGCTAGAAAAAAATTCTTGAGGGGGCAAAAAATTGTTATCAAAATATTTTAAGTTAAGGGAAATGAATTTTGTATCTCTCTCTTTATATTTTTTATACCTAAATCTACGTTAGTTAGTTATTTAACTCTGCATTGGTTCACTTCATATAAAAATCAAACAAATGAAGATTAAATAGGAATACTTAAAATATTTTGGTATCGAATGCTTAGGTATAAAAGAGAGATACAAAATTCATTTTACTTAACTTAAAACTCCGATTTAAATCATCTTAGACTTATTGAAAAACTGTAAATTATACGCTTCTTTTAAATATAAGCTTTCTAACTGTAGCCGTTGGAAAGTTAAACTTAGAAAAAGTAGGAAAACTATTAATTATACAGGTTTTTCCCCGTTTTTCTTCAGATTTTATTTTATGTGATGAGTTTTTTTTTCTAACAAGCCTAAGTGATTCAAATCGGAGTTATTCTTCATATTGAAAATATTTTCAATAATTTATTAAGTAATTTCGCCCACTATCTATCGTCTATCGTTACTTTTGCTTTTAAGTCTATTTTCCATAAAAAAATCCTAATACTTTTTAAAAAACATGAATGTATTCTGAAATTATTGGACTTTTTATGCCATAAATATTTCCAATGTTTCTCATTTTTCATTCATCTTTTTTACCACTCTTTGCAACTTTGTGCTTCATAATTTAAAACCATTTTTATATATAGCTAATGTAAGGTGGAATTGGTTTGATTGTATCATTTTAACACATCTTTTGAGTAATGAACATTAGCAAAATCAGGTTGAAACAAAGGTTTTCCTGTTTCAGACACGTTTTGCTACACACTCTGAATTCGACGGTCGATAAAATCAGATTTGAGAGATTTAAAAATCAAGTTTTGCAAATTTATGTCCAAAACAGATTTTCTTTCATTTTTCATTATATAAGTTTCTTTTAAGAAAACTATTTGAAAATAACCAAAGAATGACTTTCTTCAACGTTTTCACAAACAAAAAATGACATCTTCGTTGTAATTTTTATTTACGATACTATACACATACGCATATACAAAACATACCAACGAGGGTGAATAATTGTGAAAGTCTGTTTAACTCATTTGCGTTAACGCAACACCTACTTTGAGGTTACTTTTCTCGTTCATATTAAAACATTTATTTGTCAGTCTTTTTTTTTTTTTTTTCAAAACAGTCTTTACATTTAAATTAAAAAATCACAGTCCAAAATCTAATGAGATGAAGTAAGTGAAGTTTATCAACTTCAAAAATACAAGTTTTTGAAATGTGAACACAAAAACATAAAACAAGCGAAAAAATTAAAATCTGAAACTT
>LN483754.1:106772-120544 GCA_900002565.1 Culicoides sonorensis
TATTTTTTTGATCCATAAACACTAACACACTGAATATAAACATAAGTCTAAAACATACTTTGGGTCTCAGATGAGCCGTTCGGGCGCTACGCGGTCTTGAAGAAAAAGGAGCGACTACTATATAACACTTGTAAAAACAATAATAAACAAAATGATATAAAACATCACAGTCCAAATCTAATGAGCTTAAGTAAGTGAAGTTTATCAACTTCAAAAATACAAGTTTTTGAAATGTGAACACAAAAACATAAAACAAGCGAAAAAATTAAAATCTGAAACTTGTACAATGTGCTATGAGTAGACCTCTGTCAATAAGTGAAAATTTTTCTATTAATGAGAACCAAAATTGTACAAGTTTCAGATTTTAATTTTTTCGCTTGTTTTATGTTTTCGTGTTCACATTTCAAAACCTTGTATTTTTGAAGTTGATAAACTTCACTTACTTCATCTCATTAGATTTTGGACTGTGATTTTTTTTTATTGTTTTTGAGTGTTGATTAAGATTCCTAACACTCAAAATCGAGCAATATATAAAGCACATTCCTTTAAGAGATGAATGGGATGTGAATGAAAATTTGAAAATTTTTTCCAAAAAATTTTTTCCTGTACGTCTTAGATATGGGGTGTCTGAGAAAAAGTTGTTCAGAATCATGAGAAAAAAATTGTGGCAAAAAAATTCTCTTTTTTCCAAAATTTTTTAAATCGCACCTGGTCACCCTATTTTTTTGTATGGACACCCTGTATTTTTTTGATCTCTTAAAGGAATGTGCTTTATGTATTGCTTGATTTTAAGTGTTAGGAATCTTAATCAACACTCAAAAACAATAAATAAAAATCACAGTCCAAAACTTGTACAATTTTTGTTTTGATCAATAACAAAATTTTCATTAATTTTTAACAAGATACCGTTATAATAACAAATTGTACAAGTTTCAGATTTGAATTTTTCGCTTGTTTTATGTTTTTGTGTTCACATTTCCAAAACTTGTATTTTTGAAGTTGATAAACTTGACTTACTTAAGCTCATTAGATTTGGACTGTGATGTTTTATATCATTTTGTTTATTATTGTTTTTACAAGTGTTATATAGTAGTCGCTCCTTTTTCTTCAAGACCGCGTAGCGCCCGAACGGCTCATCTGAGACCCAAAGTATGTTTTAGACTTATGTTTATATTCAGTGTGTTAGTGTTTATGGATCAAAAAAATACAGGCTGTCCATACATAAAAATAGGGTGACCAGGTGGAAAATTCCGAAATTTTCGGGGAAAAAAGATAATTTTCATGCCAAAATTTTTTTCTCATGAATATGAACAACTTTGCCTAAGACACCCTATATCTAAGTCGTACAGGAAAAAATTTTCTCATACAACACAAATTTTCATTCACATCACATTCATCTCTTAAAGGAATGTGCTTTATGTATTGCTTGATTTTGAGTGTTAATCATAAATCAACACTCAAAAACAATAAATAAAAATCACAGTCAAAAATCTAATGAGCTGAAGTAAGTGAAGTTTATCAACTTCAAGAACACAAGTTTTCAAAAAGTGAACTCAAAAACATAAAACAAGAGAAAAAATTAGAATTTGAAACTTGTACAATTTTTGTTCTAGTCAATAGCAACATTTTCCTTAATTTTTAACAAGACACGCATTATTACAAATTGTACAAGTTTCGTACGAAACCTGAAATTTTTATTGAGGAGAAAAGTATTCACTTTTACTCAATTTTTCTAGAAGTGGCGTCGAATGAGATGATAAAAATTGACTAACAAACATTTACTTTATCAATAAAAATGATTACCAAACAGGTAACAAAATTTACTGCTATAGTATTTAATTTTTTAATCATATTTTGTGTATCACTTAACGTGCAATTGCTCAGGAAGGTATCTTTTTTTATCAGGGATTAATATAAGACTTTATTTATATTTTATATTTTCTTTATCTTGCACTAATTAAAATTATTGTTGCGTTCTAGATGTCTACTTCTGCAGGATGGGATGGTGTATTAGACGGCATAATTAATGAAGAAGAATGCGAAAAGCCAGATAACGACAAAGGAAATCCTGGAAATTGTGGCTCAGCAACAGTCGGAATAACGTTTTTGCTTTCGTATCTTGTCATCAGTTTTTTGATTGTGATTAATATGTATATTGCAGTTATTTTAGAAAACTATTCCCAAGCTACTGAAGATGTACAAGAAGGATTAACTGACGATGATTATGATATGTATTATGAAATTTGGCAACAATTTGACCCAGAAGGAACTCAATACATAAGATATGATCAGTTGTCTGATTTTTTGGATGTGTTAGAACCTCCATTACAAATTCATAAGCCCAATAAATTTAAGATTATATCGATGGACATCCCGATATGTAGAGGCGATATGATGTTTTGCGTAGATATTTTAGATGCACTGACAAAAGACTTTTTTGCAAGAAAAGGAAACGCAATAGAAGAAACAGCAGAATTAAGTGAAGTACAACCAAGACCAGATGAAGTTGGATATGAACCAGTATCATCAACACTATGGAGACAAAGAGAGGAGTACTGTGCAAGATTAATACAACATGCCTGGCGTAAGCACAAAAAACATAAAGACGATGGCCATGAAGGAACTGGAGAAGAAACTGATTATGATACTGGAGGTGGTGAAGCTTCAGATGAAAATGAATATTTAAAAAGAGAAGAAAGAATTTTTGGCAAAGACACGGATTCTAGTAATTGTAGACAAACAGCAGTATTAGTAGATAGTGATGGATATGTGACAAAAAATGGTCATAGAGTAGTAATACATTCACGATCACCTAGTATTTCAAGTAAAACAGCAGATGTATGAGAATAGTTTATTCAAGATTTTTTCCTAAAATGCGTGGAAAGGGTATAAGTAAGACATTTAATTACACCATATTGTTCATTATTCCAATTATTTTGTTAAATAATAAAAACAAATAATTCTTTTGGAGCTTCTTACTAAATAAAAAATTAAAAATATTTTATTCTTGTTATTGTAAATAAACTTGTCAACTATATGTACGAGATTCATTCTATTTAAATAATGAATTTCTTTTTTCTTTTCTTTCTTTCTTTTTTTCTGAATTCCATACGAAATCCTGAAAACTAAAACCAAAATTCATAAACAAAACTCCCGAAAGCAAAAATCCATAGAAATAAACCTGAAAACCAAAATCCATAAAAATTCTAAATACTTTTATTCTTTTTAAATTAAAACCATCACAGCTTCGATTTAGAGCTAAAAATTTGAGAAAATAAAAAAAAAATTAACTAAAATCTAAATGTTTTGATATCCAATGCTGCTCTGCCGGCTCACTATGGGGCTATTTGAACAAATATTTGCTGATCAGAGGCCATAGTTCAACAAACAAGCTATTTCAAAAGAAAAAAATACACCAAGTCTAAAACCTATTGAACCTTAAAGTACAACCCCTGAAGACTCTAAAACTGCTGGAATTAAAATCCTAAATGCTCGTCCAAGGATTATTTAATGATTTTAAAATTAAACCGTTTTAAACGAATATAATTGCGAAACATGACAAAATGGTCAAACTTTTATGAAGGCAAATTATAAGAATTACTCTTATGTTCAGAAATCTTGTAGGAAATGAAACGCGCTTTAATTTTGTCTCAGGTCATGTACTCTGTTTTCATACAAAAAAATAAAGTTTTCATCAAAAAACCTTAAGTTTGACGTAAAAAAGGATAATTTTTGAGCTTTCCTTATACTTCTTATTAGATTTTTTATAAATAAAATGCTGCAGTTTGCGAAATTAGTTTACAAAAATATTTTTTAAGTTAGTTTTGTTAATTTTTAAATCAATTCTATACGGAAAGTTTGAATTTTCTTTATTAAAAAAGTGTAATAAACAATATGTTTGTGAATTTATTCAAGATTTCGGACAATTCTGTATTCATTTTCCACAATATATTATTTTAAAGCTTTCAGGGTATGAAAGGCAAAAATAAACAAAAAAGTTTGACCTTTTTGTCATTTTTGGCCATTTTATACGTTAAAAACGGTTTAATTTTAAAATCATTATAAAATCCTTGAACGAGCATTTAGGATTTTAATTCCAGCAATTTTAGAGTCCTCAGGGGTTGTACTTTAAGGTTCAATAGGTTTTAGACTTGGTGTATGTTTTTTCTTGAAATATCTTGTTTGGTGAACTGTGGAGGTAAAAATGAACGTCATTTTTTTAATTTTTTTTATATGGTTGTAAAGAAAACATATGCAGGACTTCAGATATAAAAAAAAATATCGAAGTCGAGCAATTTTTTTTCTTATATGGGATTTTATATGGAAAAACGTTTTGGACTCGGAAAAGATTATTTACCATTATTTACGTTTGGGACTAGGATTAAAATATAGGTCTTGCTAATACCTAACAGGCTGCTAAGAGACATCATGCCAAAACATGCCAATCCGCGAGCTACGAGCCCTCAAAGTTCCCAAATCACTAATGTTTCTCTAAAATAAATATTGAACAGGCATATGCTTTGTGTTGACTCATGCTAATACAGTCTAAGTCCCCAAATTCGACGGTCACTCAATTCGACAGAGCTCTCACTTTCGACATTATAAAATAAGTATTTTTCTTACAAAAAAAAAACCTAATTGTTTTAAGCATAAAAACTAATAAAAAGACAAATTTTCCGGTTAAATATGTTTATTTTCGTACTTATTCAATTTGATTTTTACCAAATAAGTAGATTTTGCATCATTTCGATATTTGTTTTTTTTTTGCATTCAGATATTATACACATCAATTTGTGAAATGGCACCGCTTTTCGTTGTAAAATTAATTTCAAAATAGGCTTTCCAGATCACGTTACTCGAGAAGAACCACAGAAATAGCTTCTTTTTTAAGTCCGGAGGTTTAACACTTTGTATTGATATTACACGGAAAATTTTACCTATATCTTGGTAATTATTATTTTTCTGTTGATGTTTAACCGGAACCTTTCTGCCTTTGCTCATAAAACGTGGATTTTTCATGTTAATTTTATAAAAAACCCTGTAAAAAATAAATTTGAAAAGAAGCATATGAACATACACTCAAACAGCAAACGTATGTATGCTAAATGAGCTAATGTTTTCTTTGCTCATCCGGCAAATGAATGTTTGCCAAATTGGCTACTCTTGAACTTTGTACTACAGAATTTTCAGTATTTGAAATGTGATATTTTGATAAATATTTGTCGTAGAAAAAATTCTAAATATGTTTTGGAAACGACAGAAAATACAATATACAATATTTTAATATTTGTAAATAAGATTGAATTATGGAGCCAAAAATTTTTATTTTTTCATAAAAATTTACAGAAATTGATTCAAACCGATATGAAAAAATTTGAAATATATGTCATAGAAAAAATCTAAAATATGTTTTGGAAACAACAGAAAAATATCTTTTAGAATCTTTTACAACATTTTAATATTTGTAAATAAAATTGAATTTTAGAACGAAAATTCTAAATTTTTCATACAAATAATGAGAAATTGATGCAAACCAAACAATATGGTCGAATACTAATGTTTTTGCTGATTCATACAGGTGCCTTGCATTACTCAAATATTTGGTACGCATTAAATTTTATTTATATTTTGATGAAAGTATGAAAAATTACAATTTTCGTTCTAAATATCAAATATTTTTACAAATATTAAAATATTGTATAAGATTCTAAAAGAAATTTTTTTGTCGTTTCCAAAACATATTTATAATTTTTTCTACGACAAATATTTCTCAAAATATAACATTTCAAAAGAAAATGTATACTATTCATTTATTCAAGAGTAGCCAATTTGGCAAACATTGATTTGCCGGATGAGCAATAGACATTCGCTCATTTGGCATACATACGTTTGCTTGTTCAGCGTACATACATTTGCTTGTACGGCATACGTACATTTGCTGTTTGAGTATATGTTTATATGCTTCTTTTGAAATTTATTATTTACAGGGAATACTATTTAAGTAATTTGTTTCATGTTAGTTTACGCTTTTCGACGTGTCGCATTTAGGAACCTCAGTGCACACTTTTCGTACACTTTTGTTTTTGACGTTTATCGAATTTGGGGACTTAGACTGTACATATATATTTTTGTATAATATTTTGTTGAGTTGGTATTCAATTGTATAGTACGCATAGAAAATATGCGTTTTATATTGTGTATTGTAAAATATTTTACAATTTTGTTGTTTTATTTTTTAATAAATAAATATGAATAAATATGAAGCTAATTTTTCTCAAATTCCAATTCGGGATGAAATTTTATTTTTAAATCATTGCAATTTAGCTAAAAATGCTCCGCTCCTCAAATCTGATCAAACTGTAAAAAAATGACCGACGAGCGCGGGTTTCTTAAAAAATCACACTAAGACTCGTTTAGAAAATATTTCTTTTCAAAGAGCTTTCTTTGAAAGTTCGATAATTCGAAGGATAAAAAGAATCGGAAAGATCCAGATTTGAGAAGGAAGTCAAAAGATAGCTGAAAGGATTTATTTTAACAAAGTTTTATAAAAAAATGGATTTTTAAAAATATGGAATATATGAATTTTAAATTTGTAATAAACTCATTGTTTATTTAATTAAAAATTGTAACTTGTGAGTGAACCAAAAAAAAAGCTATTGCTGTACGAAAGATTTCTTTCAACATCAAAATTTATATAATGATTGTATGTCAAATTGGTACACCATTTTCGATTTTATATACGAGGTAATTTTTTTTGCTGTACATGATTCTGAATTTTTTATATCATTTTGAAATTTTTTATGGTATTCTAGTTAAAATAAATCGCTTACTTTGTTCTGCAAAGTTGTTGAACATAAAATAAACTAAAATGTTGTCTCAGAGCACTATTTGAGTTTTCATACAAGAATATTGAGAAATTATCCAAAAACCAAATTCATTTTCAGAATGGCAAATATATGAAAAATTATTGATTTGTATGGGGTTAATTTTTTTTGTTGTACATGATTCTGGACGCAATTTTATTTACGTCCAAAACAAGTGGATCTCGTGGATCCTAAATTAAAAAGACCAAAAAAATAATTTTTTTTTTATTTTTTTCGATGATTGAAGTTTTTAGACCATTTTCAAATTTTTAAAGGAAAATACAGTCTAAGTCCCCAAATTCGATAAACGTCATAAACAAAAGTGTACGAAAAGTGTGCACTAAGGTTCCTAAATTCGACACGTCGAAAAGCGTAAACTAACATGAAACAAATTACTTAAATAGTATTTTTTATAAAATTAACATGAAAAATCCACGTTTTATGAGCAATAAAGGTTCCGGTTAAACATCAACAGAAAAATAATAATTACCAAGATATAGGTAAAATTTTCCGTGTAATATCAATACAAAGTGTTAAACCTCCGGATTTAAAAAAGAAGCTATTTCTGTGGTTCTTCTCGAGTAACGTGATCTGAAAAGCCTATTTTGAAATTAATTTTACAACGAAAAGCGGTGCCATTCCACAAATTGATGTGTATAATATCTGAATGCAAAAAAAAAACAAATATCGAAATGATGAAAAATCTACTTATTTGTTAAAAAAATAAACATATTTAACCGGAAAATTTGTCTTTTTATTAGTTTTTATGCTTAAAACAATTAGGTTTTTTTTTTGTAAGAAAAATACTTATTTTATAATGTCGAAAGTGAGAGCTCTGTCGAATTGAGTGACCGTCGAATTTGGGGACTTAGACTGTATCTGAAAAATCAATTTTTATGATACTCTGGTTCAAAAAAATCACTCACTTTGTTCTGCAAAGTTATTGCTCATAATATAAGCTACAATGTTTACTTGAACCACTTTTTGGAGTTTAATATAAAAATATTGAAAAATCATCCAATATGGGAAATTTGTTTTCCAAGAGACATATAGACATATAGTTTTTTTTGAAAAGTTAAATATTTTGTAAATTTAAGCAACTTTTCAGTACACTGTATCGATTTTTTCATAAAAAATATTACAGTTCCCATACAAATTATCGGTTTTTCATGTATTTGCCATTCTAAATATGATGATCAACTCAATGAAAACAGTTTTTGGATGATTTCTCAATATTATTTGTATGAATTTTTGCAGCTTATATACCGAGTGCCATAAAAATTGATTTTTGTAATTTAGTTTATTAAAAAATTTGAAAATGATGAAAGAAAACAACCTTGCTTTTTCTAATTGCTTCGAAGTTTAAATTCAACCGTTAACAATAAACTCTAAAGAAAGGACTACAACAATTTTTATATTCCTTAAACATTCGAAAAATAAATCTGTGTGTGTGTGTGCGTGTGTGTGTGTTGGTTTTTTATGTTATAAGCCTGATTAAACAAAATACATATTTTTTTATTATTGATTTTTTTGATTATTCCCAATAATGAATGTTTTTCTTGTAATAAATTCTATTAATTTCTTTTTACTTTCACTTTGAAGGCTTATTGTAGCTCACAAGGCTTACTTACAAAGAGTAATATGTTTTGGACTTCTATTCAAAATTTCAGTTAAATTGGACTGTTGGTTCAAAAGTTATCTCTACTTGTGTAAAATATCTTACTTTGACCCTTAAAATGCGGCTTAACCTATTTTGGTTTGAAAATGTGAGGCAGATAAACAAAAATTTCACTGAACTCAAATTTTTATGATATCAAATGCTACGAAACTCCGCAGCTCTTCATTTAGAGATAAAAGTTTGAGAAAATAATCCAGTTTTTCTAATTAAACTTTTTAAATAAAAAATAAAATTGATTATTATAATACTTTTAAATTAGTCACACCCTAAAATAGTTTGTATCCGAAAACGCCACTGAAGCCTTTCTGAGATGTTCTAGACCCATAGTTTCTGCTGAAACTGTATCTTATTTTTGTTGACCGAGGTGATCCCATTTGAAAAAGGTATTTGAGATTAAAGCACTCACAAAACTGAAAGGTTTAATAAGAAGTCCCAGATCCTAGACTTACGTTACAAATTTTTCAATATAGTAGGCAAACCTTAATGTGGTAGAAAAAGACCCCTGATCAAGGAATTTACAAAAACTAAGATCAGTAAGAATCTACATAACATTATAACATCGATAAAATACAAATAGATTTGAGAAAAATATTTAGAAACAATTTGTTTACTACGTTGGTTGTTAATGTTGGTTGTTTTATTTATTGAAACTTATACAATTTAATGATAAACTTTAACACTTAAACCGGTTGTGGTATTTTCCATAACATAAACCGTAGTTGGGGTCTGTCAGAAAATTTTTAAAAAATTTTATATGTATGTTTAAGTTTTCTTTATTTTGCCTTTTCAAACTATTAATTTACGTCTTTCGCCATATTTTGCATTTGTTGTTATCTTTGAATTACTTTATTTTATAATAAATAATTAAATTTTTTGGTGTTAAAAAGTGGTTATTCTCCCAAGTGCTGGGGTCAGGCAGACCCCGCTGAACCGGTTTAAGTGTTAATTTAAATATTATTTATCAACTAAACTAAAACTTATACTATACTAGGTAACTTAACACTAAACGTTTCGGCAGGGGTCATTTGACCCTTTTTTCAATTTTGAATGTGGAAAACTAATTTTAATATCACTAAAAATGGAAAAAGCTAGTAGGGTTTAACAATTTCATAAAATCATGAATGAAAAGTTATTTATTTGGGCTTCTTGTTCCTCATTAAGCAAACTTTTATGTTTCATATTCATTATTTTTGTATATATACTGAAATCAAAACTAAAATAGGAATGAAATTCATTAAAATAAAAACAGACGTTTTCATTTGTCGTGAAACGAAGAATTTTCTTGTCAATGCATATTTTTGAATGACCAAAAATAAGGGTTTATCTATGTATTTAAGATCAAAAACCATTTTTACTAATTAGCTTCAGTGTTTTTAAATTCATTGTTTGAAAGAAAATGCATTTTTTTAAATATTTTGTGGCTAAATTAAATGAAAAATGAAAAATTTGTTGCCCGAATTCAATTTTATATGAAATTACATTTAAACGTCAAAGTTAATTTTTGTAAACAATAATTGCAATTAAATTTGTTTTTGTATATTTATTAAAATTAAATTTAATTTTTGTTGCTAAATTAAAAAATAAATATAACAAATTTGGTCGTTAGAGTGTAATGGATTGAAAAAATCTACCGTATTTGACAAAATGAAGATAAAAATTCCGAAAAGGACCGGTTCTATCGTTGATTGGGTCATGAATTGCAGTAAAAGGAGGCTATCACGAGCTCCTACAGGCATTCGGTTTGTTGTGAAGGCAATTTATGATCAATTTTCTCATGATAACCCATTCAAAAATAATCTACCGTCCTATAATTAGTACCAAAGGTATTCCGATAGTGAAACCACGCAAACTTGAAGCATTATCGTGCAAAAAAAATTGAAAAGATCGCAGAAAAATTAAATTTTAAAGTGTAATTTTGACCTCTTTTATCAATAAAATTGAATTTTAAGCATTTTAGTGTTTGTTAAAAGTTGAATTTTGTCTTCCTTTGCTGATCAGTTTTGTGAGTAAGGGCAAAAGTAATTCTTAAAAAAAATTGTGTCAGTTAATACTCAATGTAACCACATTCTGTTAAGAGAATTCATGTGTATTGAAAAAAATTTTTTTTTTTTCAGAAGAAACTATGAGTCTACAATGCCCCAGAAAGGCTGTAGCGACGATTTTGCTTAGTAATTTTTTGTCAATGTGACCTAATATATAAGTATTATAATAAAAGAATTCATGTGTATTGAAAAATTTTTTTTTTTCATGTTCGTGTTAGGTCTTTGGTGTCTTCGGCAAAGTTATATAAAAAAAAAATATGTTAATGATTTATAGTTTAATGATTGAAAACGATAAGTTACAGGATTATCTTTCAGGAAAATAATTAACATTAATAAAACTTAATTGTTATTTCATCTTAGCTATCAAAAGAAATCTACTTAAGTTTTCTTCGTATTCAGAGTAACGAAAACATGAAAAAGTTTAATTTTTCCAAAATTTTTCTTCTACGGACCGAATTTTTTTTATAAATTTTCTTTAAGAATGTATAAATCTAAATAGTTGCGTACTTTGAATTTTCAATTTTTTAGCAAAAGTTGATTAAAATTACCACTAAAGTTTGTATTCAGCGTTACGAAATTCATACTTTCAGTCAAAACTCGGTACAAAACTTGTATGTAGTATAACAAAACCAAAAAGTAAACATGGCGGCTGTCATTCATACATTAAATTTTTCGTAAAAATAAGATTTTAATTGAATTTAAATTTAACTCTAATTTTCAATTTTTCGGTAAAAAGTATATTTGAATGATTGAAACTGAAAGTGTAAGAGTTAAGTATTTGAGTAAAAATCAGTTTAACTGTAAATTTGCTTATAAATAGAAAAAATCGCCAAATAATTTCAATAATCAAGGAAAACTGAAAATTTTTGTATTCAGTGTAACGGAAAAAAACCTCAATATCTTTTTAGTAAATGTATAAAAATATTTACCATCTATTTCTTATGCTAGAACATTTCTAAACCTTCTAGAAAAATATAAGTTTTCTTGGGTAAATTTAAAGAATTACAGAATAATTTAAAAAATGGGAAATTCTAACGACTGGGCGGTTTAAAAAGTGCATTTCGATGGGAATTGAATAAAATTAAGTTTTAATTTATAAAAATAATTATAAAACAATCAATGGCTGAATGTTTAAAAAAATTTCAAAATGGCGGTTTTAAAAAAAATTATAATGGCGGTTGTTTTTTAAAATGATGAAAAAACCTTAAATTTTTAATTTTGTGAAAATAACCCCCATTTTTCTAATAACTGCCATATTGAAAATTTTAGAAAAATAATTGGAAAAATCGGACATTTTTGGCGTTCTTTCATTTCAATAAACTTCTCCATCCATCAAAACAAGAATCAATTTTTTAAAATTTTTAATCGTTTCTGACGGTTTTTTAGGCTTTGGAGGCTCTGGAGCCAAAACCCTGAGAACAATCTCAAAGCCAATCCCTCGATAAATTCTTATGACCTCCTCTATCTAATAAAAAAACCAACCTCATTCCGATGGAACATTTCGGAGTTATGACCGGAACGGACAAACCGTTTGTAATAGTGTATTTTTTCTTTCGAAATGCACTAGTAAGTAAAAAGATTTTCTTCCATTTTTCTTGAGCAATTCTTATCTAATATATTTTACAACTAAATGTGCTTGCCTCTAAAAATTAAAAGATGTCCATAAAAATTTCCAAATCCGTCGCATGCTTTTTCTATATTTGGTACGATCTATACTTATGTTTGTCGTTTAGTAGGAAAACATGTAATTTGACATTTAATGTAATTTGAACTGTTATAGAAAGGGTAAGTGGGAGAGGTTTACAGACCTATTTAAAACTTAACCTTCAACCTGTTTAGGGACTTTTAAGTCCCTGTTTTTAAATAAATTTAGATAATAATTTTTTATTCGATTATCGTACACAAGTAATTCTTAATATATAGTTTCAAAATGTTAAAATGAGACCATTTGAATAAAAAAAAATTATGCCTGGTCAGTTTTTTGATAAAAAAAAAACCACAACTTAATCCGGTCCACAGGGACTTTTTAGTCCCTTTTAGTGTTTTTTGTAACATAACTGTATTTTTGGGTTATTTTGGACATATTTTTGTTTTTATATTTTAAAAAGTTAAAACAAAATTATTACGATTCTTTTGAGAAAATTTAAGAATAAATATGTCAAAACGCAAGCATCTAAATTTTATTGACGGGTCCATATTCGAGGAGGGTAATGATTTGAATTGATAATTGATTCATGCTATAAACAAGAAACCGAGGTAGATGATAGAGTTTGATGCCAGTATTGATGATTTTGATTGACATAAATCGATGAATTTAGCTTTAAATCTAAGGTCATATTATTCATGGAGCCACGTTCTGAAATAGCAGTAGATTACTTAGACCTTCCCAAGCCGGTCACGCTTGCAATGCTTTCAAGTGAACCTCTTGCTAAGAATGCACGCCGTAGATACTGTCAATACGATGAAAAACTGCGAAAAATGAAAAATGATGTTTAGACTGTAGAAAAAGTGTATGTCCAACACATAGAGCCGGTGTCATATGCAAGTCATGTGCTTTTGAACAAGATAATAAATTTCAAATTTTGTTATGCTGTGATAACTATGCAATATATAATATTAAGTAAAATAATTCAGAAGAATAAAGTCGTTTTTATACATTGTTTTGAATTTTTAGTCATTTAAATTTTTACAAGGACTTTAAAGTCCCTGAAGAACGGATTAAGTTGTCGACTTAAACCAGGTTGAAGGTTAAAAACTCGCTTCTTAGAAACACTGATATAAAAAATGAGTAAACTTAAACAAAAAGTGTGCTTCAAAGCCTATACAGTTCTAGAAATTATTTTTTTGGACTAATGTTTCAAATAATAACAATTTTAAAAAGTTTTCCATCATATTTTTCCGTCCTTTTCGGCGTCTCGAGCAGCTGTTCCAGTTCTTTAAAACCTTATAATAAAATTAGAAAGTTGTTCACTAGAGCTAAAATAAATGTACAGTGGATAGTTTAGAAAAATTTTCTTCAAGAATACAACAATTCAATTAAAAAAGCAAAACGAAACTTACCAGAATCTTTACTTACACATATATATGTATATATATATATATATATATATATGGCGAGAATCGCAAGAAATTTCCCAAAAAAGCTTTTAGTGTTATTTTTCAAAAACAACTGTTTAACCATAAAGACCA